>PNEQ01011769.1:0-17807 GCA_003012365.1 Medauroidea extradentata | reverse complement strand
AACAAGTGCGATATGCAGCGGCAGAACTTTCTGCAGGTTGCACACCTCTAATTGTGCACTCATATTGACACTCATCCTTGAGAAGGTGCTCAGGGACAATGGAAAGAGCCATGATTACATTAAATTCAACTACAACTATAATAAAAAAATTAACTTAGCAGGTACCATGCACAGCAAAACCCCACGATCATGCATCATTTAGGAAGCAGACAAAAACGCAACAAGTGCATTTATATAGTCCAAAACAAAAACCCACGATCTGCTACCATTTTGTTCCGTACCCTCCGATTCCCTCAATCCCCAGATGTGATACAAATTGAGGATATACCACAGGCATGCCCCCAACAATTATATGCACTCTAGAGAGAGATAAACCTAAAAGGATAGATCTAGTGGATCTGTTTTTGTTTAGACTGATGGTAAAAAAAGGTTAAAGACCTGAGGCAGAGTACCTTAAGAAATCAGTTATCAGTACAGCATTAGTTCACAAAATAAATGAATATTAACTTTAGTTTTTAGAAGACTGAAAGGATAAAAAAAAATAAGAAAACATAGATCGGATCAACCATTTATTTAATGGTTGAAAGCTCTTCGAGCAAGAAACAACAAAACTTCAATAAATAACAAAATATGCTGAGTATTACCATATAAACATCTGTTCAAAATAATTCACATTTATTTATTTTTTTTTTTGGTTTGAACTTATTTAATAAAGAAAATTATTATTTTATGTATGTATTTTATATATATATTTTTGTTTAGGGGATCCCCGATTAAAGAAAGTTTAGTAGACTAAGTAATCAACACCTTAAGTAAACACATTCTGTTTTTGTAGGTTATTGTTCCAAAACTTCTGAATTTCTCTCGTTAAAACATATAAATATTCAAATTTGCATTGTCCAGTAAAATATAAACCTTTTGGTTTGAAAGTTTATGCTACTTGAAGGTCGGTGGTCTTCATTAAAAAAAAAGAAAAACTTGAAATACCGACATTAAGCTGCCGCAGCCATCGCAGACAGTAGAGGGCAAGCGGGAGAAATCCCACTACAAGGCCATTGGATTGGAGAAGAGTTCCCCGCGGAAACTCCCGAATTAATCAGGAATGAGAAAGCCATAAAAACAGCGTGGTGACGCCCTCACGGGCACCGCTTTAAACAAGCAAAACAAATACAAATTAAAAGGGAAACCCGGAAATAATAAATTGCCCACACAGAAACACACATGGGGCATAAATTAAACACTCACCCGACGGCGGATGTCTTAAACAGACATAAGAAAATCAAACTAACTCTGCACCAAGACTTTTCAACGGTCAACCATGATTGCTGTTTCGGAGATGAAGGAAGAAGACCACAGATATCTTCAAAGACATACTAGTCCACAAATAAAAATACGTGTTCGCTTCACTTAACGATTCAATAGGTTGAATCGCCGAGTGTAACAATAATACTCTATAGAGTAAAATTTATACAATGAAATAAGAGGCCATCTTTGAATAAAATTAATTCACAAAAATTAAAGTTTTTAAGTTAGGCTTTACATGAATAAAGAAAGATTAGCACAAGTATTGACTGACAGTAACATCAGAGCGTACAAAATATTGTTGCTTTAATACAAAGATTTATTTTGGCCATTAACACATGTGAATTAATGTATTACAAAAAAAAAAAAAAAACAACTAGAAGTAGTAAAGATAACTGATAACAGGCACTTTGCCATATACTCTGAAACCAGAGCATAAAATAAATCATAACTATTAAAAATAGTTATATAATAAAATACAAGTAGTGCCAAACGGCACACAGTCTGTTTATAATAAAACACTTTCAAACACACGTCTCACAAATTTTAGGGTAAAGTTACCGAATTGTGCTTAAAAAAAACAAAAACGAAGACATACGAACGCATGTAAAGAGATCAATGTTTACAACGTGAATACAGCGATCAATAGCATTCGAGGCAATAGTGCTAGCAGCAGTAATTCTCTTGCCGCCGTCTTGAATTTATCATGCCATGAGCGCAAGCATTATATGCGATCACTGTCATTCTCCTATGGCATTGCACTAGATCACCAACTTCAGTGATGTTTCTTCTCTGTTCTATTTCCAAACAAGTGTAGATATCCTTTCTTCCTTCGTTATGTGACTCTGACATCTCGTGTTTATATTGCTGCGCTGTCGTGATGTTTTGCTGGCTAAGCCAGCTTCATTGGGCGGTGACTGCGCAAAATGTGTGTTGTCCTTAAGTGTGTTATATTTTCCTCTACGTGCAGTACAGCTCTGTAAGTACTCGTACACTCCTATCTACATTTTATAGTAAATATTATAATTACTTATTTTCGTTGTTTACTTGACTAATGTCCACCATCTTGTGTCAGTCCTAAATGTATCTTTAGTGTATACTTATTGTATACCTATTGATTTCTTACCAATTCTAAACCTAATTATTACTTCACTGCTACGGAACTGAAGTCTCATAATTTTCTTTCTTTTCACGAGTCGTTTCACACTATGGACCATGACAATACAGTAGTGACAAAAGGCAGTGTACTATCGCTCACCGCCCGATGAAGCTGGCTTAGCCAGCGAAACGTCGCGAGCGCGCATCCGTGCAAAATGTGTGTTGTCCTTAAGTGTGTTATCTGTTCCTCTACATGCAGTACAGCTCTGTAAGTACTTGTGCATTCCTATCTACATTTTATAGTAAAAAATAAACTATATATAGGGAAAACGATGGAAACGAAAACGATGCAACAAGTTTCTACTGTATACTTATTTACCAAATAAAACACTTTTTAGAGTGATAACCAATTGAACCCAACACTACACTATACAGTTAGTTCATTGAGAAAGATAAAATCTTGGTGACCAGCTGCATAAACTCGCCATGTGGTGTTCAAACAGTACCACATTACGCATACTATCTTGACCAGGATGAACTGAACTTACTCAAACTGTCTTCCACTTCAGTGGTAGCAATAAGCGGTCTTTCAACAAGACAAACTGTTTTATTTGTATGGGATTAACTGGCTGCGTCCATTTCTCACGTTGCTGAAAGGAATGTAGGTACTCCACACGCCACCATTTTCATATTTTATGTAGAATAATGCTAAGAGATGCCACCTATCAAAAAAATTCCGTGGGATGTTGCAGAGATCTTGTTCTGGTAGTTCTGTAAGGAACTTCCCAACCAGAAAATGACCTGTGGTGAGAAAATCATGCTCATGAGGATTTGTGGAGAGAGCGCAGAGTGTTTGAGAATTTTATAGACAGTAACACACACTTGTGGGAACAAAGAAGCTAGCTGTGTAAATGTAAGTACAGTTGCATTCCAACAACTCTGGCCATACACTGTTTGGCACTCCTTGCTGCAGCTTCCTATAAATCACCAAAATGGGGGCTTGCCAGGGGGTTGCATCCTTTCGTAGCCAACCCGTTGGCAATTTCCTGAGTTGCCTCCTCTGAAGATACCAAGTTTTATTGCACAATCGTCGCCATCGCGTAATCGTCGCATCTAATTTTTGAGATAACAGAAATAGTAAAAATACATTCATCGCATAATCGTCGCACCGCAATGTTCTGTTTACGTTTCTGCATCAGAGTTGTTAACTACGCTCAAGTACGAAGTACGAAACTATTGGTTGTTGCAAGAATCAATTATAGTTAGTACCAAAATATTCCACTGGAATGAAAGTGGAACATACCGTTACTAGTTCAACAGTCCGCCATCTTATGTGTTTGTCTTGAGCGTGGACTTTCCCAACTGAACATAGTATATCTATGACAACGCTTAATAAAAACAAAGTTTGTAAGCAGCACACACTGCAACAGTAATACACGGTAGCGAACTTGCAGAAGCCAAAAACAAAAAATTCAAGAGAAACGGAACTTAGAAATCGAAAATGTATCGGTTTTCTAATAACCATAAGTGTTTATTTACCGGCAAATACTGCTAATCATGAAATGTGTTCCCACCAAATGTGCGTATTTAATTACGAATGAAACTGACGTACCCTCCAACATCTAGTAAGTTATAGAAATTTAGTCATTGTTTCAGAGTTCATCCGTCAATAGTTCTGCCAAAAACATTGAGTTACTTTAATATAAATAGGGTTAGTGACAACAAATATTGGTTTAAAAAATGTTTTTCTACCACAGGAATTTTTCTGAAATATTAGTTGCACCTTCAATTTTATGCTTCCAATTTGGCAAAAAATATGCAACGATTTTGCGGTAAAACACGGTAAGTTGCATACAACTACCACATTCTAAAATTTAGGATGATGTCTCAGATGTCTTTCTTGAGCTTTGGGCCAGTTATTAGTGTACGAGAGTTGTTGGTCAGTGCTCAACATCAAGATCTTAAGCAATGTTAAGGGGAAAAGCTGCCCGGGTGGGGGGGGGGGGGGCAGCTGAGTGCACAATGCTCCGGGCTCCAGTTTGCAAGGAGCCCAGCGTATAAAAAACCTACAAAATTTGTGACATTCAATAATTTGCAAATTATACATGTATGTTTATAAATCATGCAATTCTAGCTTTTAGCAGGTCTGTAGGTGCCTAGGGCGGCATCTAAGAGTGAGGGGAGAACTAGCTTTCGTGGCGCTATCGTGAGTGAGACAATGGCATAGTATGAATGAGATGAGAGGCGAACAAGCTTTTGCATACAGCAGGACATGACAGAGAGGTACTATAGGAGGCGGTCTGGGTAGGCAGCAGTACGAAGCTGAAGATTCATTTCTTATTGTTTTTGTGTTGTAAAATGATATTTGTGTTTAAATTGCATACCATTCATGAATCGATAAATTTATGAGGTGTTAGCAGTGTGCCCGTGGCTTTGCTCATGTATGTTACTCATAGCAGATAGTATTTGCTTTAACTGAAAAACCTCTTTGTACACCAGATAGGTAGGTCAGTCATCAATTGTTAGAATGACAAAGCTGCTAGTTGAGCTAATTCTGCAGCAGGATAAGTATCTGTAGCTGTCCATGCGAAAAACAGTTTCAAGTTTGTCTCTGTCTGTAACAGCGGCAATGCCTGAGCTTTATTTATAGTCACAGAAAAGTTTACGTTTGTGGTATAATTACATATCGTAAATGTAAAAGGGTAATGAATGAAATGCATTGTTCATGTTATGAAGACTGATTTCCCTCAAGCACAACTATTGGGGATGGTGCCCTCTATAACATATTTGTTTTCAAGACCTACACTTGAAGTAAGTGCCATTAGGGAGTTTTGGCAGGATAATTTTTCGCAGAAATATAAACGTATTTGGTACCCAACCTTGAAGTTATTGAGATGGTATTTATGGGCTGATTCTGTTGAGGAACTTTGGTAGGTAGTGGATTGCATAATCAATTTTTACCGCTTTTGAATGACTTCATCCAAATTGCACTGATTTCATCTGCCTTGTGGTGCTTGTGTGTTCACTGCCTTTAAAGGAATTTGAGCCCAGAACCTCCCAGACAATAGACCCGAGCTACAAACAACTGTGCTACATTACGTCGGAATTATTTACAAATAATAATTTTAAAAATATATTAATAATTTCGTAGGCTCATAGAGGTTGTACAATAATACATCTCGATAGAACTATTGAATGAAACTCCTGTATTATTTATTTCTCGCTGGTAGTATGTACTTGCTTTTCGGATCGTCTGCCTTGAATGGTTACAAACTAAGATTTTTGTTAATAATTAAAAATACTTTCATAACTTTCTTAGGTACTTGTGTAAGTATCATTCTGACGCGAACACCACCTCAATATCTCTACTGGTTAAAGAAGTATCATCAGCTGATATAAAACCAATTTTATGGTTTTACATTCCCTTAAATGTGAAATTTTGAAAATTCGTAATTTCACATCTTAAATATTAGTAGAAGTATCCAAGTGAAGTGAAAATCACAATTTTAGCTTTTCTTAGTCGAAGAAAAATAGATTGCTTACTATAAAACACATCACCCCTGTACAGTACTGAGAGTTAGAATTTTGAAAAATCTTAAAACATTTTTGCGGCCATTATCTAGTCATCTTCCTGAAGAAAAAATAAACGTAATATCTGGTTGTGTTCAATATTATCGAGGATTTATTTAAAACACATTCCAGGTCTTTCCACCTCCTAAGTGACTGAATTTCGAAAAACCTTGACAAACATTTTAGGCTACTTTACTCTTGTCTCTTCTATGTGATAAAAAACAATAGTCTGCTGGGTTCAAGATATATCGACGATTAATTGAAAACACTTTTCACTCCTTTTGACCTTAGGTGGCGAATTTTGAAAATTTGAGTAAGTATTAATCTTAAACACAAAGCACATCATTATATAAAAGATCAATGGAGTATATCGATTGTGAAACCGATAATATACTTTACCATTTTTTTACCTCTTTGGGGCCAAATTCGGAAAAATATATTTAAATTGTATTTTAGATATTTGCATAAGCATCAGTCTAAAGCAAAGATCATTTTGATGTCTCGATTAGTTCGATACATATGGAGGAATAATGAAAACACATTTCATGTATTTTCATCCCCTTAGTTATCAAATTTCAAAACGACTTTGGTGTACCGTAGTAGTGATTTGTATAGTGTTCCAGCTATATTAGACGATTCATAAAAAACATATTTTCCCAGTTTTTACTGCTTGGGGATCAAGTTTCTAAATATTCTAAAACACTTTTTGGATATTAACTTAAGCTTAGTTTTGAAGTGAAAACCAATTTTCTTTACTGAAGGATTCAATAGAAATTGATTACTAACCGGAAACACATTTAAGGTCTTTTCACCCCTTTAAATGTTGAATTTAGAATAATCCTGAAGTTAGCTAATATGCATTTTTATGTGTGTCTAGTGTTGGGTCGATTCCTAAAATTTACCGATTCCGTTTCCAACATTGATTCTTAAAATTGGGATTCGATTCTTCGATTCCTAGTTAGATTCTAAGGATTTCTTTAAATTTTTTTAACCCATTTTATTTTCTTATACAATAAAATTCTCATAGTCCCTTTGAAAGAAATGAAATTACATGAACTAGATTACATACATAAAACACACATATAGGCCTATTTGTACATGCAGAAAAACAAGATCTGTGCAGTTTGATTAAATTTATATAACTTAACTAGACCTTGGAGGTTACGTTGGTTTTGTTTGGCAACCTAATTTTGTGCATAATTGTATTATCACATTTGGTGGGAGCACATTTCGTGATCAGCAGTATTTACCGGTACTTACATAGTAAAGATTGTGAATAGAAATTTACCATTAAATAGGATAGGAACTTTTGGTTATTATGAAACCGATCAATAGGGTCTACAGTAGTTTTCCAAGTTCCGTTTCTCTTTCAAGTTTTGTTTTCGGCTTCTGCGAGTCTTACCGTATTAACCGTAATTTTTTTTTGCTTTGCTGACACACACTTTAAAATATTTGTGAATTAGAAAGTGATTTACAATTAACGATGGAACAATTTTGCTACATATTCGCTACCGTTTGTTACCGTTGCAGTGTTTACAAACTTCGTTTATATTTTGAGACATAGATATGCTACGTTCAGTTGGAAAAGTCCACGCGAGAGACAAACACTAAAGATGGTGGACTATGAAACTAGTAGCGCTGTGATGTTCCATTTCATTCCAGTAGAACATTTTGGTACTAACTATAATTCATTCTTGCGGCAACCATTTTGTTCTAGTAATTTCGTACTTTGGACTTAAGCGTAGTTAATATCTCTGGTCCAGAAACGAAAAAAAAAAACCTTGCGATGCGACGATTATGAGATGATTTGTAATTTTTTTTTTGGGGATGTAGGCGTTAGTAGCTGTCCAGCATGGTGTATAAGTATTTATTTTGGTACTGAATGTAATGCAACGTAATTGTCTAAACAATTACGACGACAGTCATTGACGAACAAGTTTATTTTATAGTTGACGCTTACCAATGGAATTAAGAATTGCATTTTCGTGCACTATATTAGCGACAATAATATCAGAAACCTCAAATAGTTTGTCGTTTGTACACAAAATCACTGAGACAAATGTTCTCAGGGATTTTTTTTTAAAAATCGGTCATATCGATTCCAAAACCAGGGTTTCGGTTCGATTTCGATTCCAGTGGAATTGATGGAATCGATCGATTCTGGAATCGGAATTGACCCATCACTATGTGTGTCCCATTAAAGTAAAAATCGTGGTGATTTCTGATTAGAGTTCTATAAATGTTTCTTCACAAATACATTTCACCTTATGTCACCCCCTCAGAGGTCAAATTTCGAAAAATTCCTTAGTGCTCACCTGCAACTTGAGGGCAAACCACTTAAAATTTTTCACAATTCTAGGTACAGTGGTTTGGGCTGTAGTTTGATTTGTCAGTCAGTGTGTCAGTGTTATGCATGTACATATGTACTTTCTTTGTAAATACTAAATAGTAAACCTACTTTTGTCTTTTGTCTTTTGTCTGTTTCCCAGGTAAAATTGCTGAATAACTTTCAGAAAAAATTTTGAATTATTAAATAACTTTATTTACACAAACGTTATTATTTTATTGCTCCTCTCTCTTCCCCAACAAAAAACATTTTGATGGTAATACGAGATATTTTAAATAGAAAATTTTGCAGTGGTGATAGAGTTGACCGGTTTTAAAAAAATATTGCAAGAACGTATGTTATTTATATATATATTCTTTGGTGAAATGGAGTGAGCCCCAATTTTGTTGTTTGTCCCGGGCCCTTGCATGCCTCTGGGCGTGCCTGGTAAGTGGTAACATATGAGATGAGTATGGTACAGTGACAGAATGAAGGACTGGGAAAAATGGGAGATTCCAATAAAAACCATCTGACCTATCCTCCAGCACGATTCCCACATGCAAAAATCCGGGGACAGGCCCTCCCAGGAATCAAACCTGGATCACATTGGTGGGAGACGAATGATCTGACCATTTGACCCCTGCAAGTAATTAGTAAATCGTTAATTAGGAAGCTCTTGACAGTTTTTGCTGAGCTATCAAAAACTATTCACTTTTTCGATGAAACACTTTTCCTCCTTTACCATCACATGATGTATCAAATATGCGGGCTGTTCATGGGATATTTATGTTATCTTCATCCTTAATTCTTAATTAGGTACCAATTCATCTGTGGCTGTCATGTGGCCAAGCTGCTCATATTCCTTCATGAAGCAACTACAGTCTGGCTGTAACCCTGGCACCTTGAAGATCTTCACCGAATCACATAACCTGATGTTTGTAACCTTCACCCAAAATGTTGGCTATATCTTGCTGTCGCCCTTCTGTTAGAATCTTGACGTGTCACAGACACCATTATGCATCAGGTCGTACGAATCTTGTTTTTCGATTTCACGAGGTCAGTGAGACTTCACATGCACGATGCAAAACACTACAGTATTTGTATAACTTAACACGCAGCATAAACATTGATATTCCGTGAAACCAAAAACTTTTGAGCAAAATAAAACAAAGCTCTTGTTTTATCACCGTCTTGTCGATCACTAGTGCTCTAGTAGCGTAATTCATAAGCAAACGAAGCAGCAAAAATGTGTTTGTACACAGTCATAGACATCATATTCAATAGTATTAGTTTTATTTTTATACATTATCCATGTGAATACGAAACTCATTAGTGGTGTATGTATGGTTTTCCAGCACCTACAGGAGCAGCAGGAACCACAGCCCCACAGTTGCCTGTGACCTCTGCCTCAGACAGATTTCAGTCTCCAGTTCCATCTGGCCAGGCCAAGAAGAGGCTTTTCCTGGACTCTGCGCTCCGACAGAGCATAAAACCTGGACAGTCTGTACTCCAGCCCACCAAGAGCATGTCCATTAACATCCATAGTATGTTTTTTTTCTTTATTATTATTATTTTTTTAGGGTAATTCTTGATCAGGATTTTTTTTCTGTGTCCTGCAATGTAGTGTGTGTAGTGTAGTATAGAGGGTATGGTTCGTATCCATTATGTTTGGTCAGAATATGGTATACAGTAGTGTAATTCTATATGAAGCATGACGACATAAGAAACTAAATATATGAGCACTAAGATCACACTAATACTTCACATGTTTGATAAATTTAATACTATTTAATGAGTTTTTAATGGAGCAAACATTGTAAAATAATAATTCAAGAAAAATTATGCTGACATGAGAAAATCAAGAAAATAAAACTACAGTAGAACCCCGATTTAATAAAATGCCATGGGACCCAAAAATGTTAACTCTAAATCGATGTTTCGTTAAATGGTACTCCCCCCCCCCCCCCCATAAAAAAGAAAGTTTAAACTTAGGGCATGTTTTGTCAGAATTTTATGTAATTTTAAAAAAGTATATTGGCCCAAAACAATAACAAAACGCATTTACCGCAATAGGTAAGCCACAGCCGTGAAAAAAAAATCTGCAAAAAAACTTCCAGTGGCGCACCATCAACACATGAGAAGTGATGACTAACACCATCGAGCCGTCAATATTTCTGTCTCTCTACGGCCCACTCCACCAACAAAATTAAGGGAAAATCCAGTGAAAAATAGTAAAACAAAAATTAATGGAAACTGAAATAAAAGTTTGCCAGACAACGGTAAAATAATAATTAAATATGGTCGGCGGCGGGCATTGTAGCTTGTATGCAGCCGCGCTCTTGAAACAAACTCGTGTTGGTCTACTTGTTAAAAATGCTTTCCACTCAAGCATCTTTTTAGCATCGAAGAAACAAATTATTTACGTTTGCGGTAGTAAATTTGTTGTAAAAAATCTGCGTAAATAATATTACGTATTTTTTTTATAAACTCGCTTGTTTTATCACGGGTTGCGAGTGTAGATAATAATACTACACTCCACTGCTTTCTATAATTAATCAATAGAGCACGCGGCACTGCAGCGCATTCTAACAGAGACGCGAAGCACTTTCTGTGAATTAGTTCTTGTGCTGTCTACTGCCGCGCTGTGGAGACAGGGTTCCTAGTTGCTCGTTCACTTGCCAGCCCCCAGGATGAGGATCTATGTGGCTAGCTTGTTATGCAACACAGCGTCGCTCGCTCGGCCATGCCCGCGCGTGCATATCTCAAAATAACACTCGCGGCCAAAGTTTTAAACTTTTTTTTTCTCAATGGAGAAATAAGTATATATGGCGGTCGTGCTAGTGTTTTTAAATTACTTACCGTACAATTAATATTCAATTTTATCAGAGTCAGTTTTTTTTTTTTCTTTCTAAAAATCCTTTCGTCAAATCGCTGTTTTCGTTATTCCCAAGTTCGTTAAATCGGGACCCTACTGTATAAGCAATTAAATTGAAATAAATTATTAATTGATATCCACTATATCCTTGCAATATAGAAGAAAATTATTGGGATCTCAAAATATTAAAAATATCAATGTAATAAAAGTGTTAGCCTCTGAAATAATCTTCAGCCAGTTCTTTACTTCAGAATACCTCAATTATATTTTTAAAATGTCAGGAAAATAACAGGAAATTATTACTTTGGTTATATCTGTCCAAATATAACACATTTTAATGCTGTCAACTAAGCTCGGAATTGCTACTTAGAGGTATATAAGATATCTTAATTTTAGAACCACTAGGTAGAGTTTCTTGTTAAAACTGTGACAAAACTGGTCCAATCAAATTAAAAATAATTCCAGATCATTTAAAAAGTTAGAGCAATGTTCAATAGGATTTTTAGCAGTTGTAACAATATCATCAAAATGTTAATCAAGCGGGTTCAGTTAGCCTACACAGTCAAGCCATCGCTACTGCTACAAGTTACGGTTCCTCAGTACATAATTTGTCACAGTTGCATTGTTTTTATTGTAGTTACTGAAACAACCTACTTTAACCCCTTGATAATTTTTTTTCTCCATGTTCGTATTTAATTGTTACTGGTATGAAACAGACCCTTTTTAAAAATTTAATAATGATTTCATTTAATACGTGGACTACCTATTTGTGAATAAATAGATACCTTAATACAGTCTACTGCTTTCCAAAAATGTTAACAGAGGCAAGTGCCATGTTTTGGTGTGTATAGATTGCATTGTGTAACAAGTGCGCTCCTAGTTTCTTCCTCGTGACTTGGCAGCGGTTGCAGATGAACGACATGTAGGATCTAGGTGCACTTTTAAATAATCTACACAGCACAGCAGCAGACAGCATGGCAACTAAGGTGAATATAATATTTTGCAGCTTCGTCAGAATGTGCCACTGTTTAGCGCACCCCATAAAAGAATATTGACTTACAGTAGCATCCCGCATTAGCAAGCTCAGTAATAGTTAGGGGTGTTTAAACTTTTTCTTTGTTCTAACCGAACTCTAACTATTGTCATTAAGTTCATCGAACATGAACTCTTACCTCTAACTTTCAAAATTTATGCTGTTGCTTGTATATTCCAACAATAAAAAAAATTGCCTACAAAATTTACTTGTACCCACAATATTGCATGAATTGTATAAGATTTAGTAAGATTAGCAGAAACAAAGTAAAACCTGTATTTAACAAAACTCAAGGGGCCAAAAAATGACAGGTTTATTATAAGGGTATTTTTTGTATAGAGGTTTTATACAACTGATTTCTACTCGACATAGAAATTCACATGAAGGACAATACTTTGGGCGATAACTCGCAGCACATCCTGGAAATTATGGGAGCAACCAAAAAAATGTATGTATAATATTACTGAGATTGCTATTTATTTTAAAGATAATGAATAACTGAAAATGTCTTGCTAGCTTATAGAACTTCATATTAGGTTGCTATGTTTCTAGAATATATATCAGGGTTACATCACGTTCTTCACCAGTTAACTTTATAGTGTGTTACAATTGTGTTACAATGGCTTTAAATTTGAAAAGCCAGCCATTGGATTCTTGTTAATTTTTACTCACATTCTAAATGCTTCATGGCAAGCCTTTTCTTAAAAAATAGATCCCGAAGCATTACTATTTAATGCCCCTAACCTCCAGGAACCAATCTAATTTCCTTGTCCAAGTGTTCATTTTTACATACTTTAATACTTTTCCTATTTCTGCCTACAACGGCAGTGTTTTTATTCTGCCCACGATTTGAAATTATGGTAGATAGCGCAGGCCTAGATGCGAATGTCGAAATCGTTAACACTCTCACACTATCACACTATCACTTTGATGAACAACTTTTAAAATTTCAAGTTTTTTTTTTATTATTATCTCCGCAACATTTCTTTGAAACGCATTCATGTTAAAGTCACAACTAACCACGTGCTTAAATATTAGACTTATAAACGACCGTCATTAATTCGGTGATCGAAAAGCTAAACAATAAACAACGGAGGCCTATGTCACAGATGACTTACACTGTTATGTATGCACTTTTTTAACCACGGAAATATGGGATTCAGAGTGGTTGTATCGCCAAAGTCATGGTACGGAATTCCACCACCACGAGCACTGAAGTTGTAACTAAGTTAGGCGGCCATTTTATGTAAAGTGCGCATGCGCACCTTGTGTGTATCTTTAAACCATGAAACTGGACTTATTGTTTATATTTATTTACAGTTTCTTATTGTATATATATCCAGGTTTTAATATACTTTCAGCACAAGGCAAATAAAAAAGTATTGGCTTGTAAAATGTAATTACTTGCGTGCAATTTTTTTAAACCAGTCGTTCGTTGTAAAAATAATTTTACCATTTTGAACTAAATAAATTTTGATATTTGGAAGTTAAAAATGCTTTGTTCTCATGGGGGTTTGGCTGGCCCAAATTGTTACTTCTTTGTATAGGTTTTTTGGTTGAGTAGAATATTCGTTAATGGAGGTTTTTTCTGTATTATCAGTAGTATTTTTCTCAAGTAAAATCAGACACTTTCTAAAAAAAAAATTGCAAAAAATTCAGTGGGCCTAATGGATATTAGGTTACATTGAACCTCCTAACAATTTAAGCAACCAGCTATGTAATAAAACTGTGAGATAATGTATTTATGTCATAATTTAACTCATTGTGTCAGTGTTATTTACTCGAAGTTACAATTAAAAACACCATAAAGAATAAAAAACTTTGGATAGCATAACTACATACCTTCAATTTGTTCATTCGTGTTTCTCCTTTAAACAATCTATTTAAGATGCAACAATTTTACCCCCATTTTCACTTTTATTTGGCACCAGAAAATTTATGCTGGATTTGTCATTCGTTTCTTGCACGATGCGGAAAGCAAATTTACATTGCGTCATTTTCCGAGACTTCCATTCTTGCAAAATATACTTCGTAACATTACAAACGTAAATTTCTTTGTTTGTAACTAATGGTGCCGTATTAATTAAAAGATATATTTTTTTAAACACTTCAATTTCCAAACAAAAATTAATGAGAATCACGTAAAACAGGATAGTCGAACAGCTTTCGTGGTTGAAAATAGATTTTCTCTATTTGTGTAGTCAATATCTCAAATCAGACATTAAGTTACTACAGAACATACCAAAAATCTCACAATTCTTTCATAATTTTGCACATAATTGATAAATTTCGTGATTTCAAACAGAAGTCGCAAATTTCGCAAAAATTTTGAGATTTTGTGTGTTCTGGAAAACAGGTGCCTCTAAATATCAGCCATTGGGTGGGCAAATTTTAATTGTCTTGTTGATGTTGTACTCATAGGCATTTGTAATTGTTGGCTACAGTAATAACATTTGCATTTTCTTCTTCTTTAATTTTCTTGGAGTGTTGCTAAATTTTGAATGACTGCTGTAGTTGCTAATTTGGTTCCATTGAACTGTCTATTCAGAAAGTAAACACATCAACGGCATCGGGAATTTAATACTGGGCACTGTGAATAACTATGTAAACAAAATACAGTGCCACTTATTGTTTGACAAAGTTGTGTGACAGTAGTGATAGAAGAGTTTGTGGTCCATTCTACACAGCAGTAATAAACAAAAATGTGAATTAAATCTCACCTTGGTCGATGTAGCTAGCATGAGCTGGAGTAACTGAAGCTGAGCTGGCAACTGGAGCACCGAGCATCTATGTATGCCGGCTCGTACAGTGACGTGGTTACAATGGTCCCATGTGTGCGTGCATCCACAACTGTGCTGTCTCCAAGCTTCTCAGGGTTGTGGAGTTGCAGCACGTCAGCTTTTACCTTATGCGAACATAGCTCTTCCTCAGATATTAAAAGAAGAATGTGCAACCTATAAATGGAATTTTTTTTATTTTCCCAGGTTTGCATGTTAAACTTTTATTGTGCTGCCAATATATCTACTTGGCCTACATCAGCCCAAATGAAGGAAAATCTTCCCAACTTTAAAATTAACATTGTTACACAGTGCCTTATTTATGGGTTTGGTTCGAGTTAAAATTTTCGAACATTCATACTGCCCTAGGAATGGTGAGAATTAAAAAAAAAAAAAACTATGTTTTGTCTGGGAACCTTCAATAAATCAGAAAAATTGTTCATGACAAATTCTAATTTTGTCAGAAGGAAAATGTATGGCGAAATTTTGTGGAGCAGGTTTGCAGCAGCCACGCCCTGCTCTCCCGCTTTCCCTGTACCTTTTACCATTCTACCCGTTCCAAGCAATTAAATTTCTCTCAAAATAAGATAGCGCCATTTTACAAGCAACAACGTTCAGTATTTCTGTAGTCATTTGCAGTCATTGTGCTTTTAATTTCTATTTTATGTTTTGGTTTATTGATAATGATTTTTAATTACAATTTTCGTTAAGATTTTTAAATACAGTTTTATCAAGATTTGGATTACAGCATTTGCTATATTCGCCCATGTGCTGCCCCCCCCCCCCCTTATTTTTTTCTTCAAAGTTTGGATGCCCAAAATGTGGGGGTGTATGGCTTTTATGGATAATTTAAATTTTTTAATCCGCTCCCTATACAGTGTGGTAGTGGCTCTCCCGGAAGACATGGTAATGATGCACATCACTTGGCCCTGCATGCACACTGCCATGTAGGTGGAGAAAAGGTTGGAATGGAGATGTCCAGATGGTCAGGCATGACATGATCAATAACTTATGATCGAGTGTAGCCAGCATTGTTCTTGGTGCACAGTAGGTTACAGCTTACAATTATTGTAATGTTTATACAAATAGTGGTATTTTGAAAATTTTTCTAAATGTTACAATGATTCCGTTCATTTACGTTGGGTTAAAACTAAAAGTTACCGTGTGCCAATCACATTTTTTTCCCCCCCAAATTAAATTGAAAATTTGGAGTTTGGGTTATACATTAAAATCAAGGTTTGTAGTGATTTTATTTTTTACAAATAGGGAATGAAACGTTAGGTTTAATGTACATTGTAGATTGCTGGAAGTATTAATAGTAACTGAAAAATAAGTGTGAAACCCTTCGTCGGATTGTATTCCACAAGCGGTTAATGCACAGCGCTAGCAGTACTGTCGGCCAAGAAAATGGCAGTGCATTTACGGCTACCGGCCTGCTGGGGCGTGTCGAGCTTGTGTTGCGTCAGTCTGTGCCAAGCCAGCGTGCACCTAGATCCTTTGTCTGACACGTGGTCCATGAGTGAGCATCTAGGCACACAGCAGGGTATGTGGCGCCTCGGAGAATCAAGACCAAGATAGTGTTCGTTGCTTCGCCAAGAAGAGCCACAGTACAGTGCGAACTCTTGAGTATCGACAACTCCCAAAAAATTGCAGTACACGCTGCTGCCGCTATTTTCACGTCAAGCAGTGTTGAGCACTGTTAATAATACTGTTGTGGAGTAATTTAATTCTTAAGATGTCGGGCAGATATTAAATCCATTTTTTTTTTTTTTTTTTTTTTTTTTTTTTTTTTTTTTTTTTTTTTTTTTTTTTTTTTTTTTTTTTTTTTTTTTTTTTTTTTTTTTTTTTTTTTTTTTTTTTTTTTTTTTTTTTTTTTTTTTTTTTTTTTTTTTTTTTTTTTTTTTTTTTTTTTTTTAAATAGTTGAATCTGTGTACTGAAAAAATATTTTTCCTAGAAAGCATGGTAAAAATTTGGGGTGTTGCTTTTAAATGTGGGTATTACATGGGTAAATACAGTATCAAGGAAAGTAACGAGGTGGGAGCTTTTGCAAACAGAGAATATTTCTCATTGCCAGCAAAGTTTATACTGTAGTTTCTGCTGACATAGGGTCCTAGATGCCTCTCCTGTTCCCACCAAGGCAATCTGGGTTCTATTCTCGGCGGGATTGGTTCTCCGCATTTTCACATTTGGGAATCATGCTGGAAGATGCAACTGGTCTGCACGTTTTCTCAGGTATTTCCCGTTTCCTCCAATCTTTCGTTCTGGCGCTACTCCACAAGACGCCTCATGTCATTCCTCATCAGAGCTAAAGACCTAGATGCAAAGAGGAGTCCTCGACTGGTGCATAGACGGCATTGCAGCGTGTCGCACGTATTTTTTTTTTTTTTTTTTTTGCATGAAACCTCTTAACTTGGTAGCACACCAGTCGTCCTAGACCAGTGCACTAGCTCAATGTTAACCCAACCAAAGAGGCAAGGTTAAAAACTGGAACATTTCTCTTCATCTGTAGTCAAGTACTCCGAGATTTACTGGCAGTACTTTTGTAGGTTACGTCGCCTTGTAGACCAAATTTAGAATTTTCATAGAAATTAGCAAATTTAGAGAAGTTAGTCGCGAAATGATATACTGTAACGTGCGCTTTCTACCAGACATTTGTGTCATATAATTTAATTTATTTATATTTTTCATGTATGCTTTTATTCACATAATTTATTTTGTCAATACTTCGTTATGTTTTAAATCTAAAGCCACTATAATTTGAATTTTGTTTGATCATGAATATTAATTTTATTTTAAATGTATAAGTTATATTTTTCGTATTCTGT
>PNEQ01011768.1:0-17811 GCA_003012365.1 Medauroidea extradentata | reverse complement strand
ATGTTTGCATGTCCCTTACTATTTGTTGAAACCGTGTAGCAAATTTAATTAAACTAGCACATACAAAATTTTGTAACCTGAGTTAATTTTAGTCAATCTCATTTTTGCCACGTTCATATTTTCAAAATGGTAGCTTCATATGTTTACCATATTATAACAGATCTGAGGAATTATTCGGTCCGAATTTCGTCATACTCGGCAGCAAGAGAGGTAATTAATATGTTATTAAATATTTCTGTATAGACAAAAACTATATTATCACTTAGGGTTGACTTGCACCCACGTTGAGTAAAGCTGTTTTATTGGTTAGGATGATAACTTCTTATTATTCATTGTGTTATCCAGTTATTCCTGGGGTCAATTTTCTTTTATGTATGTTCGTTAATGTAATTTCGAAACACGTAGTTGGTTCACTTCTAGTAACAAGTGTGATATTACTAACGTTCAGCTGATAATTAAGGTGTCTGTCTAGCATATTTTATTGATTTCAAGAATGTAGGTGTTAATGTGCACTACGGTTGCTACAGTTGATGTGCGTACATACTGGTGCTAAGCGAAGTGGAGACACGAAACAAGAGAGAAGAGATGACAGACGACAAGCAATACATCCAGGGAAGGACTCGGACCGCCCATTGGTACGTAGACGAGAGGTGCGATATTTTTCAACGTGGATAAGTTCCTTGTAGTGATAATTCATGTCCGCCCACTGCATGATAGTGACTATCTCGGAACTCTTCAGTCAGGTACAAGGATAGTCGACCCTTTGTCACGTGCGGTCCGAGTCCTTCCCTGGATGTATTGCTTGTCGTCTGTCATCTCTTCTCTCTTGTTTCGTGTCTCCACTTCGCTTAGCACCAGTATGTACGCACATCAACTGTAGCAACCGTAGTGCACATTAACACCTACATTCTTGAAATCAATAAAATATGCTATAACGTTGTAGAAACACATTTGTATAAGGACTTTTAAGTTCAAGCAACTGTTAACTGTCAAAAAGAACAAACTTCGGTAAGCAAAACACTACGGAAGTCACTTCCGTATAATTACAGCACTTTTCTGAAAATATTTTCGTGAATTTACGGACAGTTTTACCAGCGTATGAGTGCCTGATCTTCAATTAATACAGACATAGTGATTTGAGTACAATGCACTTTCAAAATTTCAATTGTTGAGATTAGAAACTTAATATCATTGAGATTCTGTAGACCAACATTAGTCAATACAAATATATTACGAACCATGATAATTGAATACATATGATTGCGGTGTCATTACTGCAATTGTCAAATTATTTCCTTATATATGTTTGTACTATCGCGTAAATATCAACCAGCTCAAACTTGAAAATCTAATAGGATTGCGTACATTTAATAATACTGAACTAACAATTATGTTCAACATTACTAACATTATAGTGCTACATAATATATTCCAGTTGGCAGCTAGTTACTATTTCGGCATTTCCGCCGATCGGTAAGATGTATTACCTAGTGAGTACCTACGGGAGTGTGAAATTATGATTGTTCCGAAGCCACGTGGACGCTAGTCGTTTTACTGATGACGAAAGAATTACTAACTACTCGAGATTGTATTTACGTTTACAAACATTGCTGGTTATCCAACTTTACCCTCGTAAATTACAACAAGTGTTAGCGTATGCCTCGTAGCCGGCCGATATCGCAATAATAAGTTATTGGCATTTTCTGAAACACAAAATCTAGTTGTCTGGGCAACAACTGTCACTTTATATATCTGCATTACTTTTGTGTCTCCCACGTCTACTGTCCTGAAATATTCCACAAGAGTCCGTGGTAATATTTTAATTTGCACACACACACACACACATACACACCTATATATATATACAACACACACACACATATTACACATGGTGCTCATATGACGTATAAGGGGAAAATTCATCGGTAGATTATGGCGGGTCCCTTAACGTAAAACTAACATATTTATATGTAGTAAAGTATAATGCGATAAACAATGTAACATAAAATATTGAGGCAACGTTTGCATGTAAATAAAATGTGACCAAACATCCAGATATGATCAATTACCCGTATCTTAAAGTGTATAGCACGTCAAGCATACGCATGTGAAGACAGCCATAATTATCTCCGCGGATCATTTACAAACATTTGTTTGTGCACTTGGGGAATTGTGTGTGGGATGTTGATGAATGAATGAATGAATGAATGGTAATGGGGGGAGCTCGTCAGATGGCTCATCAGCGACCAGGTTATGTATAGGAAAGGCATACAAATAAATGGAGTTATCAGGGAGAAGCAATCAATGGGATAATCGAATTTTCACTTGCACAAAGTATTTCTCGTGCATAATTCCTTCCTCAACCTAGTCCACAGTCGAACGCTTATTGTCTTACAGTTATTGCTTTAAGGCGTTCAAGCGTGAAATAATTAAATTTGTGTTTTGTGGTATTTTATAGATTAGTGGTCATTGTTTTCATGAAATTGTGGACGACAATTTTAAAAGAAAAAAGCTACAACGTCTTAAAGTTAATTGTGATAGTCACGAGAGAATTTTAAAATACATCCTGTCATTCAAATGTCAACATTTCATTAAACTACTGTAGTAATCAGAATACTGAATAGTTCATTTTTAAGGTGTTTCGTGTTAAGTATTTGTAATAAGCTTAATTTTATTTAAGGTTTAAAGACCAATTTCTGAGGAAAAATAAATGTAAACTAAAAGAGAATAAATTTCA
This sequence comes from Medauroidea extradentata, assembly GCA_003012365.1. Classification (NCBI taxonomy): domain Eukaryota; kingdom Metazoa; phylum Arthropoda; class Insecta; order Phasmatodea; family Phasmatidae; genus Medauroidea; species Medauroidea extradentata. Next base: position 15,074 of record PNEQ01011768.1, on the reverse strand, counting down.
TATCTCAGAAGAAGTGTTTGACAACTTTGCCATTATATCAAGGAACACAGTATCTAATCTGCTGCTTTATTTTTTATTTTTTATGACAGAGTAGTTTATGTTGACCGATAATAAACATTTTTAAACGTAAGCGGAAAAAAATTATTAGATTTTGTAGTTTTATCGCATTTAATTTGATGCAAAGTCACAAAACCTTTAAAATACTCTAAACTCAGGCAATAAATCTAGCCACATCTAGAGGCTTAAATCGTTCAAAGCTTAGGCGCAGTGAACATTAGCGTAACACACATATTATTGTGATAGTAATTTCGTGAACAATAACATATGTGTCAGCAATATGGCGTAAAAATTTGGCTGTTATTGTTATGAAGACATATGAGTTGATATAATTGGCGAAATGTATAACCTAAAAGGAAAATTAATGTTAATATTTTTTAATTTAAGTCATTTTGCTTAGAAGGCACATGAAGGTTATTATTATATTAAAATTATTTTCGGTTCTATAGCGGTAATTTTGTCTCTTTAAATAACTGCAACAACCCACACACACATACACAGCACACACACACACACACACTCTCTCTCTCTCTCTGCGTAGTCAGACATATGACTGTCGTTTTTCTTTACATCCAAGAAAAACACATGCTTTTATTCTCTGCTAATTTATTCTGTCGTGTGACCACGCAGTTTCGCATTCACGGCTTCTGATTGGTCATGATTGACCTTTTACACAGTTGAGTCTGATCCCACATTTGTTAGTACAAAAGCTTGATTTGTGTGTGTGCTTACCATCATGTGCGACTGTAGTTGGTCAGACTGAAGTGCACGCAAGTTAACTGTTGTGTAAATGCACATTAAAACTCAGTTTTAAGAGTTCCTTATTGTGAACTCTGATAATCTGTCTGCCTCTGGTGATGAAGAATGAAGCCTTCCATTCCTGCATTCTTGTGTACCTTCGTGGCATAGTTGCTGAGGCAGGAACATGCGGGGGTGGAGGCGGAAGGGGCTCGCTCGTCAGCAGAAATGAATTTTTGAAGTGTCGCGCCTTTGTGAGGCAGGGCCGCTGTATGTCACTATTCACCGGCGTGACCTAGACATCAACATTTCACGAGGTTCCTCGCTCAGCAAGCTTTTGTCCGTCCCCGCTGGATTATTACCACTCTATCCCGGCCCATCGCCTCCTCGTTGCGTCGCTCAGACAAGTCTCGCTGCAGTGTTGTAGTAGTTACGCTGCTCGCCTCACAACACTGTACGGTCCGGGCGTGATGAACTCACTGGTTTCTCGCTCTCTTCTCCTTGCAGTTCAGGTTTTCTGGGGGTGCTCCCGGGTTACCTGCTACTGTTCCCATCTTAGCTATGTCAGACATCAAGTACGAAGAACTTATACGTAACTCATTCTTCCTTCCCTCATCTTGCCATATCAGAGTCAACGACCACTTCAACACACCTATCGAAACTAAAAACAAGTTGAATAATTTATCACGCGATGATGTTTTCATAAAGGCGGGTATTTAAACCTTTTTTTCGAACACACGAAATATCTGAATAACTACGTTTCTGAATTTCATAAATATCGGTGAACATTTTTTAGATAAGTATTGAATTGGCTTGACTTTTATTTTTTATGCCATACTCAGATTTTTAAAATAGATGCTGTTTGAACATATCGTGATCACGCGAGGTATTAGAGGCACCATTTTTCATAAGTTCATAAACTTGTTACACACGTAACAATTAGAATTATGATTAAATATTTTTTTTTTATTAAGGCGTCTGCAATGTGTCAAAATGGTAGATATTTGGACAATTCAATTCACGCGCGGCACCTGAATAATGACTTTTCAGAATTTCGTCATACTTCGCACTCATTTAGTACGAATTATGTAAAAAAACCGTCAATATATTTTTGTTCTTGACGTGTTTACATTTATAAGTTGGCGGATGAAAGTTATCATATGACATGTAATATGATATGTAACTGAACGATTGCTTACATCTCGATTTGCAGGCAGTACCTGATACAACGACTTCATGTTTTATGAATTGTGTTTACAATGTTTTCAATTTTAAAAAAACTGCTGCACTTTTAACACAATTTTGATCACATGAACCTTCTGAAGACAATTTTCCACCATTTATGTACATTTAGTATCTACTTAGTACAGCAACGCGAATTTAAAGTTGATAATTTTTGTTGCGTTCAGTAAAATATATATCCCACAATTTCGATAGTTTCACGAAATGAATACAAGACATGCATGCCAAGAACCACAGGATCGATTAAAACGAATTTTAAAATTTATCTCCAACCTTTGATTTAACTAGGCATTGTTGTTTTAGGTCCTCCATATTGGAAGTTAGCACGGGCATAAATTAACATACTCTTGCATGTTCATAAATGCTCTTGAGTGATTTTAACTTTTAGGGTTAATTTGTACCCATTTAGAGTCAAGTCCTGTCAGTTACGCTGACATATCTTTTTTAAAATTGGAATTTACAAGTGACGTCATTTATTTATTTCTGTGGATAGTATATCGATCAATTAAACGAATATTTCTCTATTTGTGTTTTCGATTCAGATGTGTATTTTTATAGATACAACAAACTGAAAACCTTGCTTAAGCAACATGGTTGTAGTATGCGTGCATTAAAAAAATGGAATTGAGTTTCGGAAGTGTGTTTTCTCTTAAAGATTTGGGAATACATTAAGAGTGAGAGATAAGTCACCACCTTGAATTTTTGTTTTTTGTGGCATAACTTTTATTATGAGTAAATTTATGCAACTTTAACCTAACTACAGAATAGAATACATATTAAGAGAATTTTAGACATCATAAATCATTATTTTCTGTTACTGTTGTTGCAGGTAGAATTGCAGTTAAGAAAGTAATAAACATTTTCAAACTGCAAACCGATCTGTGGCAACAGTAAAGGCAAAAATATATTTACGGTGTCTTTATTCTGTCAGTATGTTTTCTATACCGTTGTTAGGTTAAAGTTCCAAAAATTTACCCAGAACAAAAGTTATGGCATAAAATACAAAAATTCAAGATGGTGACTATCATTCACTCTTAGGCAGCTGTGCGTGATTGCGTGAAGCAGAACATGCGTTGATACTATATTTTGTACTTTTACAAAGGAAATCTTTGGAAACCCAGTTGCCAAAGAAATTCCTTGTAAAACTACAATGGTTGTCCTTGTAAAAAATACAAAGTATATGTTTATACAATTACAAGGAATAGTATTTTAGTTGTACTTTAAATAAGGAAATATATATATATATATATTAATGCTCACAGAATTTCATAAATAACACTGAACTTATTGATAAGATAACTTTTGAATAATGGACGTTTAAATGAAATTATTTTGATAATAAAACAAGAATTTGGTGTCGCTAATTTTCGACCCACTCTACCTACACTTACATTCAAGAGTCATGTTACCCTTAGAACACTGTGACTTCTGTACTGCTTAGTCTTTAATTATTTGTTTACATTCAATGTACAGTTTAGTTATTATGCTTTCTTTTAAAGAACGCAATTAATATAAACATTCACTTCATTCCAGAAAAAATGTTTCCGGAGGTTGTGATCTTTGCATAAGTAATTTCCGGCGAACCTATGTTTTGGTAGAAGAATATTTCTAAGGTTTTTTCGCGAAACAAAATCCTTTTAAGATTATTAACTAATAATTACCCAAGAAAATTATTTCAACATTTACAAACGTTTGTGCAACTACAATGAAGTGCCTTGTAATATAAAAAAAATACAGTGCAGGAACTGTCGGTACATAGGTACAAAGAATATCTTTGTAAATTTTACAAATTTGTTTAGAGTATAGGGTGTCGCTTACCTGTTCGTCTTAAACGATGAAGCTTTATAGGCGACATTGAAGTGCCCATCAAATGACGCATCACCACAACGAGCCTAGATATGAACTAATTGCAAGATTCCAGTTGATCCATTTTTACGAAGATAGTTTGAGCGGTGACCGTGTTGTTTTATTAGTAGAAAGTCCGTAGTAAAGTCAGAGCACATTTCTGTCTGAGTTTCACATACATTGGGTAAGTACATTTGGAAGTGCGGCAGTTTGAAATGTCCGATTTTACCTATGTTGGAGGTTATCGAAGCAAAGTTTTTAAAGGTCGTTGTGTTTTAACAATGACGTTCTGTTCTGCTCCAAAGTATGATATTTTGCCGTACGTTGCCACAATGGGAAAATGCTGAAATGTCATTTTAAAAGAACTATTTACGAGTATGCTGAAACACATTTGAAGTGCGTGGTAGGAGAAGCTCTTATGTGCACGTTGTCATATTGACTTCAAGTAGGCAGTGTTCTCTATATTCACACCAACCATTGCGGTAACAAGTCAGCTAAATTCCACACATTTTATCTCCTGTGAACACAGAAAGTGTGTGACCTATTCAACAGAACGATGACGTAGGCAACATATATTAGATTATTATAAACTGAATTATAATAATGCCTTACTTTATTAATTATGTTTAAATTAATGTCTGGTTACATTTCGCTGGAATATTAAATCGTCTACGATAAATGTGGGTACGATACAACTTAATTTTATGAAAGGGATACTGATATGAATATTCACTAAAAAACAACGATTCTGGAAGTAATAGTTTTAATTGACGGGACTAACATCAAATTTTGAAGATAGTCTATCTGAAAAATAGCGAAGTGAAATGTGCCGGATTGTGATTTGTTGTGGTAGTTCCAGCACTTGACTGTGACAGTGACATTTTTCACCGCAGTACTGAACGTCTAGAATTTGTCCTCACAAGCGTTAGCGATCACCATACTACGCCAACAAATCTTTGACTGTAGATAAAGTACAGTAATAAACGTTGGAGGAAACGATTTTCGGAATTTCCCATTGCCATTACGCGCATGATATACAGAGTGCGGGATTTCCTGGCACTTTACTGTACGTTCAAAATGGTACGGCTCCCGAAGTAAATAAATACTCAGGAGCGCGAAATGCGATTCATGCTTCTCGCATAAATATTTCGTTGCGGAAGGCAGTGTGGTTTCGTATCCTTGCAGGCGGCCATGACATCACACTGTTGCCAACTTGATGACTTACATAGTCGCTACGAATATTACTGAAAGTCACTGAAAGAGTGTGTTTTGCTTAGTTTAGTAAATTAAGTATTACATTTATGATTTTGTATGTATACAGGTTGTTAACAAAAAACACCGACAAACTCCGGCAGATTATTTCTTATGAAAAATAAAGCGCAAAATATACAAAACATTTTGTATGTAACCGTAATATTAAGGGAGTAATTCACCTTTGAAAACCAAATTTTAAAACCTGATTTCCCCACAAACCGAAAACAAATCGACGTACACTGACAAAACTCAAGATATTACTTCATGACAATACGGCCGACAAACCAACAGTAAACGCCAGTTAATACATTCGTCCCTTACGAAAATAAAACGGGTGGCCATCCTTAAATTGCTGACATTTTTTACGTAAGAATAATCCAACATTTAAAAGTGAATTATTGGGTAACGTGAACTTAATAGTAAAACGGGCCCTGTTGTAGATACTGTCGAGGACTCATAGTTTTCGTGCAATACGTACGTGAAGTTTTGGGGTGGTGACACAGAGCCTGGTGTGTAGGCAACACTGTGTACACGAGTGTCTGGTTTATTCCAAAGTGCCGCCAATATGACGGCAGATATTCACTGTAAATACCACGTACCGTAGTTTAAATAGTTTACATAACCGTAACCAAGACTTAGTTCCCAGATGTATTTGTGTGTTTTTTTTAATAAATGTTAAGTGTGCAAGTAAAGCAATATGAATATTTGATTACGTTCGTTAAACTCCTCACTAAAGCTCCAACGTTACACAAAACATTTGCATGTCCGTGTCAGCACAAATAGTAGTCTACAATAATAGACATGGGTTGGCGGTAGTCTCTTCTCGAATATGTATTACGATTTAGGTTAAAACGTGTTGTTTGTTTACATGTGCCGTTAACTCTTACAAAATTAAACTCACACACCATTAAAATAAAGTGGTTTAAGGTAGAGTTTTAGCCTTAAATGTCACTTAATAGTTAACGATTGTTCACATCAGATAAAAAAAATTATTACTGCAGTAAACCGTTAACGGTGCGTAAAATAACACAGTGCTGCACTGCTTGTGTGACACTGACGTGGCATTGTTTGAGTGGTAACTGACATTTAGGAAACCTGCATTAAAGACCAGACAGACACAACACCAGGGTTGAGGGCTAAGGAAGGTAAGGAAAATATGTTGATGTGTCACTAGTGATATGACATCACGTAACTGATATGAGATTGTAATGTTAGGGGTATTTTGGAACCTGACATTTGACTACAAGTTTACAGCAGGGCTGTTCCAGTACCGATAATTCCAAACCTCCCACTTCTTTTGAAGCGGAAGAGCTAAAAATAAAAATTTTTTCTTCTCTCTATGCATGTTGTATAACTTTCAACACAACTTTCTGGCAGAGAAAATCACTCCTAGCAATGTTACAGTCGCGATTACTTTACAAATTTAAATGACTTGGTAACTGTTAGTTCATCTATCCCTTAAGTGAATTTTAAAACAAAATTGAAAAACGTATGTCCATCACACTCCCGCATGTGTTTGAGTCACTGACAATTTTGTGGTTCGTAGATTTTTATTTATGTTAAACGTATGTAAGACTAAACACAGTAAAATTTAAGACAATTAGAACTTTCTTTGACGAAGTGTCTTGAAAATTAATTTTAAATTTCCTACATCCTCGTTAATGTTATTTCACATTCTCAAGGCAGTATCAGGTTTGGTATCGGCAATACCGAGCAGTGTCTGAAAACAATATCACCCCCTTACCCTTTTCAGTATTGCCAGAATTACACAAACTGTTTAAATATCTAAATGTCTAATTTCGTGTACTGTACCGACGAGATATTTCACTTGCACGTTTATCATTTTTTTTAACACATACACATTCAGCTAGCAATAAAGTGATTGTTACGTTTATGTGAACTATTTAAACTACGGTACGTGATATTTACAGTGAATGTCCGCCGTCATCTGTGCGGCACTGCGGAATAAACCAGACACTCGTGTACGCAGTGTTGCCTACACACTAGGCTCTGCATCACCACGCCAGAACTTCACGTGCATTTTGCACGAAAACTATGAGTTGAAGACAGTCGCTGTTTTATTGCTACGTTCACATTACCCGATAAAGCAACTTTAAATGTTGCATTATCCTGACGTTAAAAAAGTTGTCAGCAATTTAAAGGTGGCCACCCTTTTCATTTTCGGAAGGGTTGAATATATAAACTGGGGTTTACTGTTGGTTTGTCGACCGTATTGTCATGAAGTAATATCTTGATTTTTGTCAGTTAACCTGGATTAATGTTTGGTTTGAGGTAAAAATATATGTTTTGAAATTTGCTTTTCAAAGGCGACTAACTCCCTTAATATTACGGTTACGTACAAAATTTCTAGATCATTTTCTACTCTATTTTTCAGAAAGGATCACCTGCCGGAGTTTGTCGGTGTCTTTTGGTATAAATAAATAAATAAATATATATATATATATGTGTGTGTGTGTGTGTGTGTGTGTGTGTGTGTGTGTGTCTGTGTGTGTTTGTATGTGTGTATGCATACATACATACATGTATACTACATCTTTGTCTAAATTAGTTCTTTAGCTTATATCTACCACTATAGAGGACATATATTTCTTGGCAGGCCAACTATTCCCAAACTAAGGAATTAAAAACCTATGATAACATTTTTTAATATTTTGATAACGGAATATTACAGCATCAAAAAATAACTCCAAATTTTCTCAGTTTATAGACCGCCATAATCGTTGCTAGATAACTGAATAGTCGCTAAAATGTCTCGCAGGCAGCATATCTGGCGACAAAGTCGCTAAGATGGCAACACTGTGGGGCCATGGCAGCGGATCCGTTCAGTGATTGCGGATTCATAGAGTACTGCGGCACAGGAGGTTGTGTGGGGAGGGTGGTGTAGGGAGGTAGACGCGTCACTAGCAAGGCGCAGGTGCCAGATAACTGCAGGCAGACACCCTCTCTCCCTATATTCCTACCATCCCCCCTCTCTCTTCGCTCTTCTAGTGGAGACATGAGCTGATAAACGCTGGCTGGAGGGAGAGGAAGCTTTGAGTGGCCCTGTGACGAGCATACTGCGCCAGAATGAAGAGGAGACGCACCAGATAACGACTCTGGGGAGCGTGCTTCTGAGATATTCCAGCTGCAGTCCCCCTCCCCTCTCTCTTCAACCTATCACCAACAGTTTCAGTTAACTTCCCTGTTTCCAATAAACTTCCCTAGGCCTAACATGTCTCTTAATTCAACATCAGAAATAAAAAACTCAATTTCACATTATTTACCAAGCAATTCTTGACTTAAGGATACTGAATTTTTTGTAATTTCTTCGGCAAAATATATTTATTTTTTTAATACTATAATTGTAAACGAAAACTAATACGCGGTCGTCCATTTTTTCATAACTCCTTTATACAGTGACCTAAAATTTTATAAATGTAAAGTATGCAAATATTGATATGCATTTCGTGCATTCCACGGAAATTATTTTTAATTCACGGTCTAGTTTTATGTGTAATGGACCACTCTTGAATGATTACTCGTGACTTCTCTAGTTTATGAAACTTGTCCTCTTTAGCGTGTTTTAGCACGCAGCGGTATTGTCGAAGTCTGTATGCTTCCCCTTCACGGTATGTAAGATGCTGTATAGCTTGTAGCCGTGAAGATTTATGGGAACTCAATATGAGATAATTATTTATGCTTAATAGACCGATTTCAAAGTTATGTTTATTACTTCGTTTACACAATATTTTCTAAAAACATATTGCAACGAAAAGGGTTACACAAATTATTTAACAGTTTGTTATAAATAAACTTTTTAATAATCTTTTTAAATTCAATGTTTTAAAAATAAAAAAAAAAATAGGAAAAATTCTTTCCGACAGCATACACAAAAAATTTTCCCGTAAACTAATATTTTTAAAAGTATTGTCTGATAAACTTATGCATTGAAGAACAACAATTATAACACTTAATTATTTTTAAATCTCCAAGATTACAAGTTTAGTAGGCTGAGACATTAATATAATTCGGTAGGTAACCCCTTGTAAACAAGCAACCCACCTGATTCAGTTGCGTAGCGGGTGGTCTGCAAGCTGGCGGTCTGCAGACGACCTGCATAAAACTGTCGCAATATATGTAGTACATGCTTATTATGTTAGTGTTTGTCTTTATAGTTCGTACTCATCTTTACTATTGTTTTGTTATGCAAATATATCCCATTATTTGTTTTCATAGGTTTAAGATTATTGTAATATTGTAAGAATATTATTATTCGCTGTATATTTTAAAATAAATTTGTATTTAAGAGACCCAGAATATTATTATGCTTACACTATCTCTACATAAAATTGTACTAGTTTGAAGTAAATTGTTTTTATGAAACTTTTATAACATCTAAGAAAATGACGTATGCTACTGATAAAACTAAATTAGTGCGTTTTCTCTTCCCTAGACATATCCTATACATTACAAATAGCGTGTTTACACTCTCTATGGTTCATAAGGAAACGGGAAGAATAGAATTATTTTTTCTCGTGTTTACAACAAATTATTGCTGCTCTTTAAAACGACGAAATTTTGAAAATTTTTGAAAGTCAAGAATGGTAATGAATTCTGGTTATTTGAAGTTATTCAGTTGATTTCATCCGTATCTCAGTAAATGTCATGAATAATATGAGTCGCTACCAACTTTGTCGAAAAAAGGAGATGTGGTATAATTTGCAGTTACGCACAACTACGTATATGATAATCACATATGGTTTCTTATTTATGTTACTAAAGAAACTAGAAGTTAGTTTTGAAATCGGAGCAGAATACATGCCTTAGTAAATGAAGTCACTATGTGAAACAAAAAACTCTTCCACAATTCTTCGATCACAATTGCTTTTAATTTGATCAACAGGCAGGAACGCAAGAATTTTCCGTCAGAGGAATTATTTTTTAATTAGTCTGTTATGTTGACTCATTTTCTTTCGTACTTTATTGCACGTCCTTATAAATTAAACCGTGTTGCAAAACTTAATGTTACGATAATGTTTTAGTTAGTTTTGAAGTACATATCATGAGCTGATTGGAAGTGAAGATATTTTCGCCATCGCCTAAGGTTATTTACATGGCAGAAATCCGTAATTTTATATTTTCACAATACCGTGTTCGTTTTAAAGACATTACTTGCGACAACATGTTTCACTTGTAAAAAATATTTAGCTGTCGGTATGTCAAAGTAAGAATTTGCAAGTTATAGGAACACAGAAATAACAAAAAATACGTGACTTACTCGAATAAAACTATTTACACTGAATTTTGATATTATAGGTCATATGCCAAAATACTTAAAAACACGCAAATTAAATTTCTTGGAATTTTTTAAATTAATTTGAAAATGACGACAATTTACTTCAATTATTGTGTAATAGGCATAGTCCGATACACAGTAAATATCACTAAAGACTGGCTGTTAGAATTAAGTATCAGATGTTTTTAGTATCACAAATCACGGGAATGTAAAACAAGTTAGAATTGTAGTACAGAGTTGGTTCAAGTTTTGTTGTACTCTGAGTAAATAGTAATATGTGGTAGGTATGATATTGGGATGAATTGTGAAAATTAATGTGTATTTCTTATTTTGGACTGGGGAGATGATGAGATGAGAGACAGGGTAGTCGCACACACATCTGGAAACATTTGGAGCTGTGTAGTAGTCAGCAGTGACAAAGTGCCAGACGGCCCCTCCTGCTGCCTGCCCGAGGCTGCCAGGGGGTGGGGCGAGGAGAGCTAATTAACGGCCCCGTCTCCCAACCGTTTAGTTAAAATTTTAAGGATTTATATATGTTTTGCCATAAGTATAGTTAATTATAGGAAATAATGATGTCAATATTAGAGAAATGTAAACTGTGATTGTATGGAATAAAATCACCACGAAATATGGTCGTAATCGCGCGAATTCGGAGCAGTGCCGGAAGGTCGGTATTTTGAAACAAAGCTCCTGATTAGCTGGAGGGAGCCGCGTCAGAAATCGCCGTTTGGCGTATGTACCGGCGGTGGTGGAGAGAGAGCAGCCCGCGACTCAGCCGCGGACAGACGCGTGGGTCCGTGTTCCGCGGGTTCATGTCTCGGTAGGCTGCCAGAAGTACGTTACCAAGAGACTTTATTATGCGTGTAATCACATCCGATTGTCGGGCAAAGGCGAGTGAGCGTCAGACGCTTTGATCACCATCCGTGGGCCGAGGAGCCAGTTTTGTGGTCTAAGAGCGGTGCGAGAGGACGTTGTTCGATTCCTGCCGCGAATAAGGGCGTTTACGACCGTGTGGAGTGGGATGTCGTAGAAAATTAATGTCACTCGTTTCACTTAGTAGTTTCAACTTATTTGGATCCTCGAAAAATGAGTGTTGAGTGATTGGTCACTTATTGACATTGAATTGTGACCTGCAGTAAAGTAAAACCGCTGGCCTAGTCGGGGCAATTTGATTAAAACCTACATGAAATAATTAATTAAAGGAATAATAAAATAACGTGCGCTCGGCGGTAGTTCGTAATAGGGGCGTACCACGATTGCAACGTTTAAAAAGTCAAAAGGACTTTATTATGTGCTTTTAACTATTTTAGCATAAAGACCCATAATATCTCATTTCAGTGTAATTAATTTCATGATAGTAAGTCACTTGGTTTTTGTAATTGCCATGTTCCCGTAATTTGCAAATTCTGACTTTGATATGTCCCTATGGGAAAAGTATGAGAGATTAAACATTTAATAATTGGGATGTGTAATCACAAGTAACGCTTATAAAACGTAAACGGTATTGTGAAAATATAAAATTATTAACATTGGCCACGTGAACAGCATTGCGGGCACCGCATACCTTCAGCAAGAGGTTCAGAAGTGAGGGAGCTCTAAGGACTGCCGTGAACCGCGACATCACTTCTGTTAGCCAAGTGCTGAGCTAGTGTGCAAGATTTCCACCGGTACATTTTACTGCGGGACTTTCAATGGTGACAATACAATTTTATTGATGAAAAGTGTGAAGCAAAGCTCTTTGCGTGTTTATATCTCACATTTGCATACAACCGGTTAATACAATTTCAAGTATATAAATCTGAAATGGCAGTTTGGAAGGTTATAAACAGAGTCTTAATAAATACATCCCGTACATGTGTTTTTACTTTTCGTTCATTAGTACGACTGGAAGATGTGAAACACTTTCTTATAAACGTATTTACCAACACAATTAAGCGCATTTGAAGCACGCGATGGGCGGTACGCTTAAGGGCGCGGTCTGCCGCGATTTTCATCACCGAGTTTTCATTTTTACATTTATACCAGATTTTTTTTTCCTGTTTTAGACACCAAATTTTACTAAATTTTTCTCTTATAAACATGTTTTATCTCTCATAGTTTTCGCGTAATGACTTGTTAAAGCCAAAATTTGCATGTTTCCGTTTTAAGGACGACATTATGACCAACTCACTAACCAAACTGGAAAAATTCACAGCGAATAACGATGTTGAAGGTTACAAATTCAGGTATGTTAATCCACAAAATAAAATATTTTTGTATTTTTTAAATAAGTTATTGAAAAATTTAATTTTAATTTTTAATTTCAGCATTTTCATTTAAATACAAAAAAAAATTGTATTTGTTTTTATGTGCGTGACATTGTAGCCTGCGACGAATTTATTCACAGTGAATTTTTTTCAGTTTGGTATGTCAGTGGGTTTTAATGTAGTCCTTAAAACGGAAACATGCAAATTTTGATTTTGACAAGACATTACGCGAAAACTATGAGAAATGAAAAAATTTTATTACCGCCAAATTTAGTCACATTTTGTGTATAAAATAAGAAAAATAATATCTGGTACGAATAAAAATAATATCATGGTGTTGAAAAAATGCGGTAAATCGCGCCCACAAGGCCTTGTTACCGAGTTTTGCTGTGATTTCGAAAATATATTTTTATTGCTACCTAATACTCATATCAAAAGTCCGCTCTACAGTTTTGACATTTATTTTTGTAGCTGAATTTTTTTTTTGCATAAATGTACTGAACGATTTTTTAGATATCATCGCCCGAAGTGCCACGTTTTTTGTCGTGAAAAAAAAATTAAGCGAAATGTTTTTTTACTCACGAATGGTACAATATTTTTCAAAACTCATCCACAGCTATGTGCAACTGTAACTGCACACTGACTCAAATTTTTTCAAAGCTTTTGGAAAAAAAAAATTTGAGTTATGGTCACCAGTCTGAAAAAAAAAAAAAAAAACTCAGGAAAAAACCTTTCAACCTTTTAGGAGGCTGACACCAGGTTAGTACGGAGCAGAGATGGAATGAAGGAACGGAGGGAAAATGAGATACCCGGAGAATACCCGCTGACCAACGATCGTCCGGCAAAAATTTTACACAAATATATTTTGCGGCAATTATATTTGATTATTCGAAATTAATTTAGCAAGTGCTCAAAATGTGCACCTTCTCAGTAATTGTAGTAGTTGTAGCCGCGTAATAAAGACTTGCGTACCTTTTCAAAACACCTGGCGTGTCGAAAATGAAGAAATCTGGTACAGGACACCTACTCTCCACCTCAAAATATTGCGGTTTGTAGAAGCTCGTAAAGTCGAATCCGAAAAGCACATTTTGTGGGATATTATACAAAGCATATGTGCTAGAGGAATAAACTTTTATTGAACAAATGAACTAAACTGCAATCTGGAACAAAATAAAGTTATGTACATCACACGCACCCTCTTCATACAAAATTGCGCCCTGTTGTAGAAAAAACGTTAAGGGTTTTCAAAAAAAGTGATGTTTTATGCCATAATGTAAAGCAGCGTGTCGAAATTAGTCAAGCAAGTAATACTGTTGCAATTTTCTAGGACTTGCCTATTACGTGTAAACTGCACCCAAATATTTCAGCTGTGGCAATAGCCTAGTGGTTAGGCAACATTCCCTACCCCCATACAGTATCGTGACTGCAGCATGATGTCACATGCTAATCAGTGTTTGGCACAGACAAAGTCGCAGCAATAAAGAATTACGTAACTAAAAAGTGATACACCGAACTTACTTCGTCGAGTTTGGTGCCGCATTATGAAGCAAGGAAACGGAATCGATAAAATAAATAAAAACTTTTCAGTACAACTGCCATTCTCTGGCCGTTGTGCAGATAAACCACATGCTAGCGTATAGTGGACGTGTGTGAATGAGTTAGTCTATATTTTATGTGACTCGAAGATAACAGAGGTATTAGTTATTGTTATGTCAGCATCTATTTGTTATAAAGATAAGATATTATTTGTTAAAGTCTGTTCACAAATATTGCAGTAAGGTATGAAGTATAGATACACATGACTCTAATCTACGCAGAAACCAAACATATATTGCAGCAATTATATTTGATTATTCGAAATTAATTTAGCAAGTGCTCAAAATGTGCACCTTCACATTAATTGCAGTAGGTGTAGCAGCGCAATGAAGACTTGTGTACCTTTTCAAAAACACCTGACGTTTCTGGAATCTTATCACGAGCAACCATCACCCTCGCTAACAAGTCCTCTTTGAATTCAATAGATCTTTCGTGTACCAACTTCTTTACAAATCCCCAGAGCTAAAAGTCTAATGGGGTTGGACTCGATGAGCGTGGTGGCCATGAATAGAGCCAGTGATTTTTTGTGAAAATAATTTAGCAACAACTAGTTTCAATGCCTTACGTGCACACCTGCTACTCTGGTTCGTGTTTATTGGCAGAATATAATAGGGCAGAGGCGCGGCTCATTTGACTGCACCAACCAGAACAATGTTACCACGACATCTCACGTTCGTGATTTGCGGGTAGGACCCCGAGACGCCAAAAGTTCAAACTTCCAATCACTGACCACGAAGTTTAGAAACAGATGTGCACATAAGAAATTGAAAAAAAAAAAAAAAAAAAAAAAAAAAAAAAAA
>PNEQ01011767.1:0-17810 GCA_003012365.1 Medauroidea extradentata | reverse complement strand
TATATATATATATATATATATATATATATATATATATATATATATATATATATATATATATATATATCGATCTCGCTTGGTTTTCATACACTGACACAATTCTTGCTTAATATTAATGCTTACTTAAATACTTGAAATTTAGTGTATTAATTTTTCAAAATGTGACACCTATAGAGGTGAAAATTTACGGGATGAAGGGTGTTTTTAATTAATCTTCTATATAGGTTTTAAAATCAAAGGGATGTCGTCACGGTTTCCACTTAAATGAGACGCCCATACAATAATTTCGAAGTTCGAATATTACAGAGGTAAAAACACATGGAATGTGTTTTACAAAAATCCACTAGTTCTATCAAATCTGTCGAGTTATTGAGCTGTTTTTCGTTTTATGATGATGAATACGAAAATGCCAATAAATAGACTACAGTGATTTTCAATATCTGAACTCTTAGGGTTGTGAAAGAGCAGGAAATAATTTTATTGAATCGTCGGTCATGCTTTGACTCAATTGGTATAGCCCACGATTTTTCGCGAAAAGAATTCTGCAACAGTTTGATTCAATGCCTTATGTGCACATGTATATTATTGTTATTGGCAGAATGTATTATTACATAGACGTGGCCCATTTGACTGTGCCAACAGGAACAAAAGGTTACTGCGACACCACACGTCTATGATTTGCGGGTAGAACCCTAAACGCTGAGAGCTATGAACAACCAATCGCTGACCATAAAATAAGGCTGCATATGTGCACAAGGTATTTAAACGATTTGTTGCAGAATTCTTTTCGCGAAAAATCGTGAGCTCTATCAATTGGTTATCAACATGATTTTCACCTCAGTCGAATACTTATACAAATGTTTAATCTGTGATGATAAGATTTTACGAAATTCAATAACCCTATATATATATATATATATATATATATATATATATATATACACACACACACCTAAACTATTTTGAGATGTGTTTTGCTACAAAATGATGCTTACTCTTAGTAAACCTTTCAAAGACGATTCGAAAAAACAAGTACAGCCATAGAGAAGTATATTACATCGTAATATATGGGTATATAACCTCAATGTGACCAGCAACGGAATATTTTATTTATTTTTAATGTACTTGCAAAGGTATGTATGTTGAGGGCGAAGTCATCAATGGTCGTGCTCGAGATAAATGAGTCATCGTACCACGTATACTATTTATACCATCTGAATACTCTCTTATATTCGTATACTTTTCTATGGCTATTAATATTGTTCGGCACAGTAATTAAAAGTGGCAGGGATAGGCTTAGGATAGTTTTTTGCTATAGCTATTTAGCTGGTTGCTGCATGAACTAAACCTGCAGCTTAGTTATCTTAGCACATAATAGCCGAGCTACTAATTTGGCATACAAAGAGGTCCTTCAATTAAATAAATGTACGCTACTACAAGTAATACATGCGGGCAATGCCACGGACAGACTGCTAGATTATAGTTAGTTTGTTCGTCTTCTGTGCATTTCAATTCCACTCATCAGATCGCGATGAAATTTCTGCAAAACAAATTGGGTGAGTGCAGGCAAAAAGAGGTAGAGGAACAGAAAAAGATACAAAACATAGTGAACAAATAAATGTTTGTAAGTTGTGAGTGCAACCGCAAAGGCTTCCACCAATTTTTTGGAAGGAAGCAGGGGAAATTTATAGTTAAAGGAGCAGAACGGGGTACAAAAAAATTTAATTTTATAAAAAATAAATAAAAATGATCGTGAGTTGTGTGAGCGCCCAATGAGTTTCTACCAAAACAAATGTTTTGTACTTTATGGGAGGTGGGTGGCGAAACAAAGGTACAGAGGCAGAAAGGGGTGACCAGAAAATTTCGTGGGACAATTTTCCTTTTCAAAATTTTTCTAAAACATGCATTAATTATCTTTATCATAATTTTGCCCTATTTTTAACTTTCAAAGCTTTTTATTTCAGAAATATTTTCGCATTAAATGGAAAACCTCGCAAACTGAGTTGCGTGAACCAGCTAGTCTACAATAGAGGACTGAAATAATTTCTAAGATTTTACTGTTATTATGTTCAGAAAGCACTTCAGTATTATCTTATATCCCTGAACCAGATTATAACTTGAAAAAGAGGGGAAATTAGTCTATCAAAATAACATAAAACTGTGGATACCATAAAGTGAGACTACTTAACACGATCCATTTAATATTAATTAATGAAAACCTCCTTGCCATCATTCCCTCTGAAGTATTATTCATCTTGAAAACTAAGCCCGATGAAATCCTCAACAACATAAGAAGCTATAAACCGTAATTTACAAAAAGTTGTTATGGTGCAAAGTACCCCAAATTTTGGTAAACAAATCCCTCATATGGTAACGCAAAGAATAATGGGAAGTTCACGTTTAGCTGAGAATTTTATACAACTAACATCTTAGATCATGAGAGACCATGAGGAAGCGATCACTCATGTTGGAGGTGAGTGCTCAAATCACTCGGCCACTGCAGTCCTGAAAGTCACAATGTTACAAGAATATCCTTGGCAATAATAGCTAAAAAAAAAATTATAATTTATAACCGTCTCTATATGGGCGTGTAAACTTACAACTAACACTAACCACCCTGTCTAGGACCATGTTAAGACTTCACAGAAGTAACATAAACAGAGATAACTTTTCCAATAAATGTTGCTACAGTTGGATCACTCTTTCATGTTCTGCTGAGCACCTTCAGGTTCAGTCATTCGGAAAATAAATGTTCACTATTAAATCAGAATTGTGTAGTGTTTACAAATTGATCATGTTGATTGGTAGTCTACTAGCATGCATGCTGTACCGTGTGCCTTATATTCGTTATGTGGTCATCCAGCGTATTGTAGCCTACTGTGATCCAAATTATTTTTAGATGTTTTCATTAGTATTTCTCTGACACATTCAAAAATTTCCCAAAAAGGAAAATTGAAATCCTCGATTAGATGAACGTAATATTTATTTTATAACTTACTTAATTTACTAGGTAAATATTTGTTTCTATGAAACTGTGACTATCATATGCATATCCGAGATAATATATAATGCATGTCTCTGTTTTCCATAAATTCTATAATATAGCATTTATTTCATTGTCAAACACATGATTGCACGTTGTGTAAACATAAATGGCGATCGTCTGAAGTGAATACACCTATATAATTGTAATGATGGATATTGTTTTTGTATGTAAAGTGTTCCTTTGACAGATTTTAAAATTAAGTAAGAAGCATAAAAATACATGAGTATATTAAATTTTAGTCACCAAGAAATTAAATTAAAGGGTAAATATATTATTACTACTCTTAACTTGGGATTCGACAGCCAAATTTTATTGAAAATTAATCTTAAAATTGTTCTGAAAACCACTTAACATTATTAAAATGGCATATTAGTTACATATTTTAGATGTTACAATAATTGCATGCCCAAAAAATTTTGATTACTTGTTTTATAAAAAAACTGTGAGTTAATACAGGAAACTGTGTGATTAGATAATTATTATAAACTTATCAATGCAGTGATAAATAACTGGAAATAAAGTAATTGGCAATATGACGTACAGTAAACTTTAATTATGTAATTTGTAACTTCGTTTTCATAATCATTGTCTTACAACGTATGATAAATATAAAGGATGCCTCACTAAGAGAACAATTATTTATGCAGAATTTCCTTTTACGAATAAATAATTATGCTTAAATTTATTCTAATGACGATTTTTAAAGCGCGTACAGTGCATTTAGTTGAATGATTAGAATCTGGAGATGTATCTTTTGTGCAAGAAAGGTACAGATCTAACAAAAATTAAATATTCGGTATGCTTGGTTTTTGCATGCATGTACTGTGTGTATATTTTCACGAAACTTTAACAATTTACTGGGTTTAAACTGCTGTCATGGTTATATTTTCCGTATTTCGATTACTCGAAACTTTGGGTTTTTTGATGTATCAGTAGCTACAAAAATTTATTATTATTATTTTCAAATTGTCCTTTGCTGGTTATTAGCCTACAAAAACTAAATAGTTGGTTGGTTTAATTTATTTATAGTTTTACCAAACCTCATTACCGACCCAAAACCCATTTGTATTTACTGGTACGATACATAATTTTGTATATGGAAGCGAAGTGGTGTCAGCGGACACAGGCCATGGCATGTCTTGGGATGTCTTGTAAAAACTAAAAGAAATCATACTGTCCACAAACTGTCCCTTGGTGTGTGCCAGGTCAGGGTTTCCTGCTGACCCTTGTAATCCCTTGCAGACTTCCTACTGTGAGCCTCCCTACCTACTTCGCAGCAGCCAGCACGAATCTTGGCCACACATAGTTATCCAAACTGCCATCCGCAATACATTCCAGCTAAGTAAACGCTGATTGCATTTATTCTCGTCTTTCTGTATTTTTTAAGCTTTACATGGGCGATTCTCATCAAAAAGGACAGTTTATGAAACTGCATACTTTACTATTATTGCAAGTAGTAAATGTACTGCTTTTATACCACAGAAACTTACAAATAAGCTCTTAATTGTGTTCCAGTTCACAAAATAATCATACAAACAATTTTAGAATCAATAAAGCACTTAAAATTCTTCAAATATCAACTCCATGGACTGTAGCTAGCTACATATTAATGTAGTGTAAGTAACAGATACGGTACTGCAATTTTTTATTTTCATTTAAATACTGCATGTAATAGCAATAAAATTAGACATGCAGTTTTGTAGTACATAAATAAAACTATTTTTAAAAAGTTAACAATTATGATTTTTAATCAATCTAATTCTGTATCCAAACCACGGCCTTAGAAATTCAGGTCTGGACACTGCTATTAAATATTGACCCCTTTATAACTGATTTTAGTTCCTTTACTATCATCAAAAATGAATGAAAACTGGTGGCGCCACTAGCACACTCGTGCTAGTAATTATTTTTCAAACATTAAATGTATTATATTTTTAAAGTACAAATATTATAAACTTACTTAACTTTAACCAGAATATGTTTAAACACTTGAGTTTTGTTTAAAATAACGAACTTCTCTTCACAACAGCCCCACTGCGATAGTGGCGCCAACAGTTTCGTTCAGTCATAAGAGGGTCAAAGATAAAGCATTGAAGAGTAGGTGAGTGTCCAGACCTGTACTTCTAAGACCGTGGGCCGTATGCACAGTCGTGACTTGAGTTGAAGGCTCCACTCGTAAGGCCAAATCACAATGAAGTTAACATGGGCCTCCTTACGTTAACTTTGCGTTAACTTCACAGCAAAATTTACCACGGATTTGACTGATGTTTCACATTGAAGTTAAGGAATTAAGTTGAGGTACAAGGCTACCAATTGTAGTCAAGTTTTCGACAAATTCACCAAGATTATTACGTGTAATGCTGATCACGTAAAATGTAAATTGTTTAGTCATAAGCGTGGAATAACTATCTCCTAGTTACATTAACTAATTTTCAAGTGAGTCCGCCTTCTGGACGTGTCCACAATATTATAAAATTTGCTTAATTTTTGGTCCTGGTTTTACATTTTGTATGTTGGCAATGAAATACTCTTATTTATCAGACTCGAATGAAGTATGATACAAATGCTGCAAGAATACTGACGATCATTGCAATATTTACATTTAACGATGATGAGTCGCAAACTATTTACTTATACAAGTGGTAACGTAAATTAATAACGAAAATTATTCGCAAGTACCTGTTTCAGTTATGTGTAATAAATTACCATCCTTGTTGTAACATTACACCTTTCTTAACAACTCGTTTTTTATTCTCACATACACATGTTTTATTTAAGTGTTATTCTGTTGGGATTCTATTTATTTCAGGAAATGGGAGGGCTAAACCTTTAGTTTAACGTCTTTCGTGAGACTGGCGAGACACTTGTTTGATATTTTAACAATACGTTTGCTGTTTATACATATCACACCTACCTCAGTGAACAGCGAACTTGCAAACCATCTAGTTAAAATTTATTGTAGGGTCCTTGAACGAATGCTTTGGACACACATTAGCTCTGAATTAGTTGTAATATATGATAACGATTTACGACTCACTAAACAACTATAGCCACGCATGTATTAGACAATGCACTCACAAATACCATGTCACACGAGTAACAAATATTACGTGGAATTAAAAATATTATTTACTTAAAATTACTATAACGAACATTTTGCTTACACTACACTTCAGAACACAACTATGACAAACAAATTTACTTCTTTTCATACACTCTCGTACATGCACGAGCGAGCAGCACACAGTTTGAGGTTAAGAGAAACGTCTGTAAACTTTAGTTTTGGCGCGATAAAATCTCGTAGGCAATAGCCAACAAAAGAACAACTCCGCTTCTGATTGGCTGTTCTTAACTTTACCTTTACGTTATGTTGAAGTTGATTCAACTTAAACATTTGTAAGTTACCGTTGCGTCGCCGATAATTCAATGTGAAATAGTGATGGAAAATGTAGTTCATTTGGCAGACCTAGTTCGTTCGGAACATTTCATGCATGTGAACTGTTCTTTGGATGCAGTTCATTTGAACTATATAGTTCACCAACTGAAAAAGTTCGAGTTGAGATAGGCATTTGTGCATATGTTGTCCTAAATCACACGTGCAACGCTCAAACGTGTATTTAATGGTTTTTAATTTTTTTGTCGTAATTGTTATACGGCATTTGTTTCGAACTGTAACTTTTATTGTGCCAGCGTGGATTGCCGATATTCTGTTCTAACACATCTTCAGAGTACACATCTAAATTCTATGTTGTTAATTCAGTCCCCAAAGCCTGTGCTATCTCATGTTAGGTGTCGCTATATATCAACCTTAATAATTACTATTATTAATATTATTCAAAAGAACTCTATGCCGAAAACGTTTTAGGCCCAACGCAAACGCAAGACACTCCGCGTGTCTTCTACAATGGGACGTAAACGGACACGGATACGCATCCGGAAACGCAAGAGAGTTGGTCAACTCCGAACTCTTATGTATCCGTGCTTGCGTTTAGCCAATAGCAATCGAGCATTTCATATTTCGCCACCATGTTTATTTACAAACCTTTTACACGTTGAGTTTTCGCGGTTAACAATTAAAGACGCCTTCGTGCACTGTATTTACGATTATTATTTGTGACTAAAATACTACGGAACACTTTTCGTCAAGTACAATTCGTATAATTAAACATACGGGAAAAAAATGTGGCGTTGTAAAATATTGTTGGTTAATTACTACGTTAAAATTATGCCGCTGTTAAAATTTATATTTCCATAGAAGACACGTACAAACCTTGCTGCAATATTTATAACATACTTAACTACAAATAAAAGTGAAACAATTTTTTCTAATGTCGGAAATTTACACGAGAAATACCTTATTTTTCGTTTCATAGGTTGCAAGTCCGTACGTTTACGAATGCGTTTTCATGCATTGTAGAATAGAAAACGTATTTCACTCCGTGTGCTCGTTTTGTTTGCGTGTTGCGTATCCGTTTGCTTACGTTTCCGTTTCACTGTAGAACGGGCCTTACAAACGTAACATACTTACGCATGCACCATAACAACTCAACCACGAAAATAAGTTTGAACAGCAACAAAATACAGATGGTGGCGTGTCAATTATCTTAAAAAATATATTTAAGTTACTATTTTTTTTATCTTAAAAACATCAAAGAACAAAAAAGGAAGTTTGATATGTTCAGTTGACAAGTCGCGGAACTGCGGAAGTGTGGAACACAAAACGTACGACGCGAACTGCTTCGTTCCGCGAACTATATAGTTCCACGAGAGACGCGAACTGTGCTTCGTTCCGTGAACTATATAGTTCGACGACAGACGCGAACTGCTTCGTTCCGCGAACTATATAGTTCCACGAGAGACGCGAACTGTGCTTCGTTCCGCGAACTATATAGTTCCACGAGAGACGCGAACTGTGCTTCGTTCCATGAACTATATAGTTCGACGACAGACGCGAACTGCTTCGTTCCGCGAACTATATAGTTCCACGAGAGACGCGAACTGTGCTTCGTTCCGTGAACTATATAGTTCGACGACAGACGCGAACTGCTTCGTTCCTCGAACTACATAGTTCGACCGATCTATAGGTTATAATACCTAGGAAGTTCGTCGTCACGATACATATCCTCGTGTTCTCCCCTCTCAATCATTTCAATAAAAACTATGTGCCATCATTAATTGCCTATATTCTGTCCTTAAAAATAACTTATATTTCTATACTCTTCGTAGTTAATGTAACGAATCTAATCCCTATAAAATCATACGTATGTAATATGAATAGGCAGTTTGTGATAAATTGAGAACTTCTGAAGACCATCTTCTCTGCGATAATATTTAAAACAATATTATTTATTGTGACTTCAGATGTTAATTGTTTAATACAGTGTAGTCTATGAACTCTGATTGTTAATAAGATAAAATTGTTTAGGTTTAAAAGTGACAGGAAACTATAAATAATCTCTAAAACAAAAAAAAAGTAACTAGGGTTTCAAAAGTGCTCATTTTATCCCGGAACACCTATATGTGCGTCGTACATACATTGAATGTGGCAAAACAACTATGTATAACATAGTTAACTTTTACTAAATAACAAACCCTTTTATGCACAGCAGCATAATATTGTTGCAACACGACTCAGAAAATAACTCGCCCAGTGCCGGTAGTGAAATATAGGTGGGCAGCAAGTCTTTTCCTTTAAAAAATATTTTAAGGTACCGTACTATTATTAAAATCTTAGCATTTGCAATGAAATATTTAAGAATAAAAACAAAAAAAAATGCTTTTAATGCTAATTTAGCTATTATTATTATTATTACTTGCCCTTACATTGTAGTGAAAAATGAAAATGTTCTTAGCCTATAACAAAGAGCGCTTCGTTATTTTCAAACGACAGGTCACTGGACAGGAAAGCACGAAACGAAAATAATGTCGAACTGTCTCTGTCCTCGAACGATATAGTTCAAGGGCCGCCTCGAACTATAAAGTTCTAGGATATGCTTCGAACGATATAGTTCGCGGACCTGCCTCGAACGATGTAGTTCGAGGACCGATGCAGTTCGCGATAGGGTTTTATGTCAGTTGCACTCCCTCGTCAGTTGTACCACTGTTTTTTTGTATCCCCTCTACGGCTCGGGGGCGTTAGGGCGAGGAAGTAAAATGGTGGCTGTAGGCCCAATGAAGGCCTGTGTACAGTCTGGTTTCCTCGCATGTTTCCACTTCAGTAGCAGTGTGTCAGTTGAATGAAAATAATTTTATTTTAATTTTTTCCCCCGAAAAACGCCTTTACAAGCATGAAAAGGAGATCCTGGTATCAGGCTGTCATGAGGCAGAAGGAGGTATATAGGCTAGCTGTAGCGAACGTGGTCATCCCTTGAAAGGATTTTTTGTCCCCAAACTTCGGCCGAGCAGTGTCGGTGCTCCGACCACACCGTGAGGGGTGCGGCTGGGGTTCAGTGGGGGAACTAGGACGGCACCACGCTGTGTGGCCAAACTGGAGAAAAAACGCTTTCACGTGCTATGAGCAGTTCGAAATATATCAGACTATTTTCTATAGAATTTTTCAAATTAAAGCAAGAGGTGAATTTTTGTGTAATTTTTGTAGCCTTTTTGTTTTATGGGTAAGAAAGCGCTTAAGATGTTATTTGCGCGTGCTTGTAGGCACTTGTCAATTTCATCTAACCGCAAGGAAAATTTAATTTTGTTCAAAACTAGCAACAAAAATGCTATTTTATAAATTCCGTTATGGTTAAATTGTACTTTAAATAAAAAAATTGATTCCACGTAATCTCTTCCAAATACATCTTTTTGCACACTATATTTTATTTTGTAGAATTTTATAGAAACGTATGTATATCTTCCAGTTACTTATAACGTTATTATCAACATAGTTTAAAAGCGGAAAGATATTTAATGATACTTCGCAAGTTATTTGCGTAGGAAATGCTAATGTCGTGTCACATCTGTTGCTATGATAAAAGTATATTTTCGTTATTTTCGAAACTTCACTTTGAAACACTTCGTGCTATGCATGTGTGCAGTTATGTATCAACGAATTTCACTCTCAACTAGCAGGAGCCGCGGTGGCATAATGGTCTGACCATTCGCCACCCACCAAGGCGATCTGTGTTCGACTCCCGGCGGGGTCGATCTCCGGATTTTCGCATGTGGGAATCGTGCCGTTGGTCGGCGAATTTTCTCGGGGATCTCCCGTTTCCCCCGCCCTTTCATTCCGGTGTTGCTCCAAATTCACCTCATGTCACTACTGACTAGCGTTAAAGGCCTTCAGTGCTGACCTTCAGTGCTAACCAAAATCTCTCACTCACTCTAGCTTAACTATAAGTGTGAATGTTGATACAAAATCTCTGTACTCATTTTGTTCAGTACGCTTTGACACTTAAATTAAAATGTTTGCTGTTAAATTTATAATTATTGCATAAATACTGCATCTTTTCTAAAGTGTATTACCTTATTGTTGTTTAAGTTCAGAACAAATGAGTACATTTTTATGTATATGCATTTTGTTTAAAATATTGATGAAAGAATTACGTATAACACATTTATAACTTTGTTTCTGTCTAACTTTAGACAAAAAAATAATATATTTCATTAGCATATTGGTAGAATATTGATAAAGAACTTAAATACAAATATTTGCACAAAGAACTTTTATTTTACCTTGCGGCAATATATGTGATAGAATAAGTTGGAATAAATTGACTGGAAGCGGAGAATTCATATAAAAACTGATAAAGTCCTTGTATTTTTGTTCACGTGATTGCATATTCACTTGATTCTGATGGAATGATCCGTATTAATGTAATCATATCAAACACCGGACTGATATATAAGTAACCTTGACAGGGCGAGGGACATAATATAATGCTAAGGACATTACAGAATTGTACAAGTGTTTGTAAGTCAACATGATTGTACTAAGCAAAGGAAATCCTATGCCAAACAGTTTTTTTAAGAGCAAGTATTTTGCAGGAGCGATAAGTCTCTGATTAATTACTTATGACACAGCTATTGTGTACATTAAATGAAGCGTAAGATATTACGCTAAATAAATGCGTAACTTATTCTTTCATTTGCTCATGAATTTGGCAAAAATTGTTATCTAAAAATTTTTTTCTGTATATTTTCTTTGTTGATTTTCAAAAACATCATGATTTAAGAAAACGGCAGTAAACGTGGTAATATAGTAAACGTCCCCACGTCTTCTCACTGAATCATTTGTACATAATAATCGTCTTTCAGTATTGTTGACAGCAGGAAGAGCACTGTGAGTGGAGAAAAAAGTTAAATGTTTCATAAAAAGTATACATGCTTCAAATATTAATATTTTTAACACATATTGTCGTATGTAATTCCTTCCTATTTAGGGGTGGTAATCAACAAAAACCAGTTTTAAAAGTTTGTTTTACACTCAATTGAATCAAATGAATTGTATGAAAGATTATATTAAACAAATAAAGTGTTGCTTTGGTTCTCAAAATATTCCGTTATGAAATTTTGTTCATATTCAAATATAAGGGTTTAATTAATTGCATTTTGACTCCTGTCCATATAAATAAATTTATATTATGAAATGTGAGAAAAAAACAAATAACCACTCGAAAAATAGAATGTTTTAAATCATATTTCTATTACTTTTTCATTTTAAAAACGGCAGTTAAGTGACATTAATTTTACTGAAGAACTACACAGAATTTTGTGGCTCAGACAGGCGGAGTTCAAATAACTAAATGGTTCATTATTTCGCCCTTCACTGCACATAAGTGGAGTGCGTCATAAAATACTTTGCATGTAAGTCAATTTAAATGACCATTCATGTTTCTGTATTACTATGTACTAATAGATGAAAGCAAAAGTGATTTCACAGCAGTGCATCGCTAGAGATATGTCTCACTATCGCTGCAAGAGCTTGTGGTTTCCAGTGTCTTGATGTGCTATGGTGAAGGTTTTTGGCTTGACTGAATGGATAACATGTCCAGTTTGTGTATTTAACGAGGCCGTATTATGTGTCTGTCTACGTGATTCTAAATTATCATACGTTAAATTTTGGCTGAAAATTTAGCAAATGCATCGATGGTAGATCCATTGGTCACAGCACGACGTAAACGCCTATGTTCCTGGTTATGTACAGAAGCAACAAAGGCATAGTGCAGTGCGCGCCGAGACCATCGAATTTCGCAGTATGCAGCTTACCATTACAGCAACCACAGATAAGATAAATTAGACAACAATGTCAAGGGAATCGAATGTTCGACGATCGTATGCCATAATTCAGACATCCACTGATGACACCAGAGGTGCCGTCTTAGTAGTGCTTGGAGGGATGAACGACGGAGCGTTGTATTCATTGCAATAGGAATTTCCGTCTCTGTGCTAAATATAACCATTTTTACGTACAGCGTCGAACGAATGGAGTATTTCGAATTATGTCGACGGTTTTTATATATGAAAGTAACACTTGTCTTATAGTCATGGCGTGGTGAGCTATATAATACGATGGTCGTTGTCTCATTTAATTATTACCATGTTTTACCCTGGCCTCGCTGCAAGATTATATCGGGAAGGGGGACGTGAAATTTTTTTTTTTAATTTTATTCTAATTACACTACTTACAAAATTACATACAACATTTACATGTCATCAAACTGAGGTCATATAATTTAATATTTACTGTAGTATTAACAATTGATTGATGTCTGACTTCATGACAATATTGTAGTGCTTATAGACTACAGTGTTTATGTTTATATTTTCGTATTTGCCTATGTTGTTATTTTTTATTATGAAATTATTTAATTTAAAGACCTGGCCTCATATTTACATTTATTTTGTTTATGTTGTTAAAAATCATAAGAATAAGTGTAAAGTATTGTTTACATGTTAAATAATTATTTTGACTAGGCAACCGGCTAAATATGTAGATTACTTAAATTTTTTAATTTTTCCACAAAATAGATTTATTTATTATTGTATTTTATTTTGTTTATAATTTTATATAATTTGGTTTGTACCTATGCCTATAATGAACTCGCCCTAACTTTGGAAAAATTTTTTTGAATAATTTTTGAAACAGAGAGAATGTAATGTGTTCTAGTGTTGTTGTAAGTAAATTCTATGTCTGAAGATTGTGATTATACTTATGGATATATTATGTGTAGCCTATTGAATAATATAGTATGGTAAAAATTTGTAAGCTTTCTTACTTGGCTTCACTGCCCTGTGAAATATTAAATCATGGCTGCAGTATTTATTCAAGTTCCTTCAAATTTCGATCCTGCTAGTGTAGTGCTAAGCATTTCCATAGTTTCAAATGTATTCTACCGTGTGATATGTGCTGGAGGATCTCTCGGTGACAGCAGAGGGTACAGGTAAACATAGAATTCTGTGCGCCACCTTTTAAAGTTATGTAAATTCACAGTGACTTTTTCCTCTAGTGAAGGGTTCAATGTTACCTTAGACTGCTGTTGTTATTTGGGTCAACCAGACGGGGAACTGAAGGCTAAATCATACCCTGAGACTGAGAGAACTGCTCTTGGAGCAAGTCTGGCTACTGTACACCTCACACAATTTGTTATAATATTCTACTATCCACTTAATATTTTTAATGTATTATTCTTGAATATACTCCGGGGCCGAGTGGTCAGATCATCACGGCGATCCGGGTTTGATTCACAGCGTGGTCGGACCCCGTATTTCCGCATGTGGGAATCGTGTTGGACGATGCCGTTGGTCGACGGGTTTTCTCGTGGATCTCCCGTGTCCCGCCCTTATCATTTCGGCGGTGCTCCATAGTCACCTCATGTCACCCTTAAGCGTTTAAGACCTCACGTTAAGCGCTGCTGACCAAAATCTATCCCTCCTTCTCACTCAAATATTCGCATAAAACCAATAAGTGTGTTCCCTAGTCTAACCTAGTGATCCGTCACACACACACGAAGGTATCGTCCGAGCATTATTTCGTTCGATACTTCCATCGCCACACAATTTTCGCTGCTACACTGTCACCTCTTGCTGTCCACGTCGTTGTTCCTTGCCTTGTCATCAGTCATCACCTCACCGCCGTCTGTTAGTCAACGTTCAGGGTGCTTCAAGCACTAACCACTGTTTCCAGTGTAAATAACACATTTTCGATGCAGCGCCTGGTGCACACATGAGGCAGCATCTACCTTTTCCATCCTCCCAGCACACCTCTTTCCGGGCCATGCGAGGTACTGATTTCCACACCGCGAAGCTTGGACACAGTAGTCATTATACAAAATAAAGTATTTGGGCTGTTTTGAGACTACAAACATGGTATCGTATTTAAACATTCATTAAATGTTTAATAAGAAATCATACAAATACAACAGAAATTATTGCCACACTTCCATTATGTCGAATGTACCCACGCAAAGCTATCTCCATGCAGATGTGGATTATGATGGGACAGCCTCTGCCAGGGTAAGGAAGCCCCGTGTTTTATAAGTATACATTCATATTTCTTATCTCCCTTGCTACCAACGCCATTCCTCTAAAACTTGTCTCTGTTCTCTCAACAGATGCGTTTTTGGCTTTGCCTATTTTATTGCCCACAGGTCGTACTGCTCCAACCTTTACCATCTATACAGTTGTTACGGTACAACACCTTTTAAGGTGGTCCTCGTAAAAAATATCAATTAGTAACTCCTACATATGGCAACAATGTACAATAAAATTATTTGGTTAAATGGATAGGTCTGAAAGCTGTGGCCCTTCATCAACTTAATGGATGCCTTCAGATAATTGGAAGGGTACGTGTCACTGCATCGACAGGAAACAGCAATTGTTGGTCATTTGGTCGAATCCAGAAAAATTCACTGATTTAATGGCTGTGAACATGAGCTTCAGTGCTCATGTCATTTCATCAAGCTAATGACCCTGTGACGTGTCACTGACAAAAATAACATTTAAAAATTACAATGAAACACTGGACCCATGGCAGAGTTGATCATGTTTACAACAGTTCAATAATAAGACCATTATAGTCTGTAACGATTGGTTAATCGTAATGAAAGATTCATAAAACACATAGCAGAAGGAGAATGCAGCAAAACAAGCAGCACTGGGCCAAACTGGTATTGATGTGGAGTGTCACATCCTTGAGGGAGGATACTTTTGGTTTTGTTTACAAAATGTGTGTGCTGACTCCTTCCTGCAAACGAAACATTAATAAATAACATAACAGATTGTAGCTTATATCTTAAAAATCAGAGAAACCAAGCAGCCAATAAAATGTGTTATGCATCACCATTTGACACGGACAATAGCACAAAAACTTGTCATATATTGTCTAAGGAGTCCACGTCAGCAATGACTTAACAGGTAGTGGCGAGTCCCAGCACATTTTCGCAAATCATATAATTTGTTTCGTTAGCTTTGCTTGAAGGAATTGTGGGGAAATCTACCACACTATAATAAATATCTTGAACTGTATCCAATATGATGTCCCGCTTACTATAACTAGTTGTTGAATTTATAAGAGAAAGAAAGATGAATAAGTAACAATTACTAAAATTCTGTTGCAGTCCCAGAATCTTGACTGACTTATATTCATTGAACATTCTTAAATTTGCCCACAAACACAGGGTATGAAGTGTGTCTTGCCGACACGCAAGCTGCAAGCATTAATAAATCTTGTATGATCACTGGCAATAGCCTATAGTCACTCATTTAAGGTATATAACATCCCTTGAGCACTGATTCCTTAAATAATCAACATTCGAAAACGACAACCAGGGGCATAGCGAAACACTCTTTGAGTTGTCGGTACCTGGTTTCGAAAGGCAAAATGCATTATCCAGGCGTTGTTTATTTGAATTCTGCTTTGAAAGAACTGCTTATATGATTCTGCCTCAGGAACAACAGTTTGCTTGGTCACATACACTTCTTCCACTTACTTCTGCTCTTAAATGCTCGCACCAGTGTGGATGTTGCATGCATGGGTGGTAGAAATATATCACCCCATCATATTCAAAGGTAACATAAAATGCACATGATGAGCTTACCTCAACCAAGGTCATTAAAAATAGTCTCTAATTGACTTGCCCTTCAGGAGAGCAAAGTTCTCTTATTCCCGTCAAGACATTAAGGAATTTCTCTGTTCATATTGCGACGTCTGAACTGTTAGAAATGACACAGGTCAACTTAATGGGAATGGTGTGGTGCCATTAGTAAGGTTAAAGGTGTATTGAGGGAAACTATTCTTACGTGTGGAAAGAGAGTAGTGATTTAACTGAAAACCTAGATTGTTCCTACCCGTTACGTATTTCAAAATACAGTATAAAGTGCCTTTAGCTAAACTCAATAGTATGCGCGAATTTTTCAAATGCTAGACATTCTCTGAATCATTTGTTAAGAACGGTGGTAAATAAGTGAGAAACTCGGGTAATATCGGTTTATATCGTCGGATCCTGTAACATAATCAATGCGCAGTAACATTTACCGTATCTTGTTCTTAAAAATTATTAGACCTGAGTTGTTCGACAATGATGTGAAGATGAAGTAGGAATAATCTAATCATTATTTTGGGGTTCCCATTAGAGGCAAGTAAATTAATTTTAGTTACAGCTACTTGGCGTCCAACAGACAATCATTCCGTCTTATAAGCTCTGTTAGACTGGTTATTACATATGATCACTTCAGATGAGATCATAATAGCGTAACGTTTTTCGAAACAGACAATGTTCAGTGGTGAATCCAGTTCAGGATACTGGAGGGAGTTACATATTAAGCATAGCTTTACCCTCTCCCGAAGCGAAAACCGACGAGTACGGGGGCATTCCCCCGGAAAAATCTAGATTTTCAAGTACGAAATTGTGCTAGTAAGTGAGTTACCAAACTAAATATACAGAGTGCAGCTGAATTTGACCGACAAACTTCGGGAGGTGATTCCTTATGAAAAATCAAGTAGAATATATACGGGAAACTTTGTACCTAATCTAATATTAAGGGTGGTATGAGCCCATAATCATGAAAAATGTTAAGTGTATTTTTGTAAAATAATGGAAATGAAGAAGCGTTTAATGATGACAAGTTGAGCCTTGTTTTATACCACCGGAACCTTGAAACAAACATCAGAACCACGTCAATACCTTGCACCCTAATACAAAATACTAGGGTGGCTACCCCTTTTATTACATGCCACTTTTCTACCATCTGGAATTACTAAACTTTTAATACGGTTTTCTTCTAGAGAAGCACATCAGAAGTAAAAAAGGTCGTCTTGTTGTAAATGCGTAGGACCAACAGTTTTCATGTAAATTTCGTAAAAAGTGTGGACTGCAATATGACAGTTCTTACTATGTAGGCAATACGGCATACACGTTTGAATGGCTGGCGGCCTTATCAACTGCTATGACTGAGGGATGGGAGAGAATGGAGGCCTAACATCTCATCAACAGCTAAGATCAGTAGATACAGTAACACAAAGAACTGTACAATGTCAGAGAACCGGGAAAGAAATCGGCCATGACCAATATCAAGGGATTCAACTCATCATTCGCCTGGAGTGATTTCGGGAAACCATGGGAAACAAGAATGGGCGGAGTCGGGAATCTAACCCGTAGATTCCTGCAACGTGATAGACTTGCACCACCTCACTCGTTGACAATAATGGAGGAATATGCACATACTGTACACGTTACATTAACGATGGAGTACTGTTACATTCGCAATAATTTGTATGTGTGCTTAATGTCAGTGCGTGATTATGAACATACTATTCGTATTCCTCACG
>PNEQ01011765.1:0-14664 GCA_003012365.1 Medauroidea extradentata | reverse complement strand
CTGTTAGGTCTGTAACTGATCCACTGCAACCTTAAACATGATGTAGGGATTGTATATGCAAAATGTGAGTGTAAATTATGTTGATCATGGATGGTGTAACAGAATACTAATTTAAATTCTGTTTATAAGAGGCAGTAGTGATAAGCTATAGCTTATGCGGACAGTAATGATAACATCCTCTTTCAGAACTCAGCATGCTGTAAATGCATTTAGTTATTTACAGTGAACCCAACATTGGAAGGTTTAGTGTGCAGTGGCATTGTTCTGAGTATTGTTAGCAGTGAAAGCATCATATGACAAGTGTACAGTTCAGAAAGAGTAAGTTGTGCTGTTTAACACAAAAAAAATTGTGTACAGTACAAAACACGGTGTGAAATTCTATAGGGTAACGGTAGGTGATGTATCGCTGTTAATACAAAATGTTGTAGGACCCACTGTTACAGTGGAGAGTGGTGAATTTGTGTTTAAAAATTGTGTTGCATTCTATAAAAGCAAGGCTGAATTATGTGAATCCCTAGATAATGTGGTACCTCAAAAGGGTGAAGATTCTTTTGCTAGTTTTACATTAAATAATGAAGTTTTGGATGTTTTAAGTAGCAGCATCAACACATTTCAAACGGAAATGTCACCTTCCATTAAAAGTAATACCAGAAAGAAGACAATGTAACGATAAAAGAAAGGAAGTAGAAATTGAATCTACACTGTTAATTTCAGCAGTCAACAAACTGGAAGAAGTTAATGGGGGTGAATGGAGTAACTGGTCAGTCTCTTAAGATGAATCATCTGAAGGCAAGATTTGTCACAAGTGGTTTCTTAATGTGAACACAACAATATCGTATGTGAATTACAGTGAAAAAATTCACTTGCTTACTGGTTCCACATTACTACAAAATACCTAGTTTACAAATCATGCAAAATAAAGGAAAGTTTGGGAATTTATGCAGCACCTGATACTTTTCATGGACATATGTTAACTTCTGCCACTTTGGAAGAAGCACTTTCCTATTATCTTGAGGATAGCAAGGACTGTTGCAGGCTAAGTCCCAACAAAAATGATATTTGATCACAACGAAATACATAATATTCAGCAGCTTTTCTCTGCATCACAATAACTAATAAGCTCAGTGTACATACATACATACATTTGTCACTGTTACGAGGACAACATAGCAGGCTTGAACATAGCATGTAAAGCCCCATTTCAAAAATTCAATTTTAAGTACTTCATTTGACCAAATTTTCTTAATTTAATGAAATGGGGTTGTGGAGTTTTAAACCCCCAAAATTTTTTAAAAATTTGATTTTTTTTTGTTTCCATAATTTTTTTCTGGAATTGTAAAGCTTTTTGGTAGGTAGACAAAATACAGCGTGAAACTACATATGAGTAGTACCAATAGTGCCACTTACCAACTTGTCATCCCCTTTGTCTTTCAAAAGTATTCAGAAAACATACAAAAAAGTACAAACTTATAGAAAGTTTGTGAATTATTTAAAAATGTTTGTGGCACTACATGAGGTGTTTTACATAGCTGAAAAAAAAAAACTATTTCAATAGCTGTCAATTAAAAAGACCTCTTCTAACTGTTATAGTTTGTGATGAGCATGCATTCATACACATGATGTTCTGGTCATTTTTTCATTTTTTTTTTTTTTTTTTTTTTTTTTTTTTTTTTTTTTTTTTTTTTTTTTTTTTTTTTTTTTTTTTTCCAAGTTTTAGGTGAGTAGTCATATCTCTGTGAAAAATTTTTTTGGATCAAATGCTTTTAGTGAGTTTCTTTATGTTTTTATGACTAACACATATTTTTTGAAACCAAAGTTGGAGATGGTCGACTGACACCCCTTGCCTGAATTGAAAGGGAAAGGGTCACTCAATGTACACAAATTGAGTTAATTACAAAAAATAAGAATATAAAGTTTATATACCTAGGTTTAAAAAATTCATGAATATTATAGGCCTGTGACTTAGTTACTTGGTTAGTCATTGAAAGTCATTTGCGTCTTGTTTTTGTAAAAAAATAGTTTCATGCTGTGTTACAGTACTGTAGCATTTTTTTCATGCTATATTTAGAATTTTTGGCCTTTGTGAATGTCTTATGGGGCTGCTTGTCAAGGCATCCATACTTTATTTGACTTGTATGTTATATTTCAGTGAAATTTGCATATCTTTTAGAAACTTCTTAGTTGGTATATTGTACATATAAGTGTTAATATATAAAATTGGAGTGTTAAATAAGTACAGTATGTGTTTTTGCCGGTGTAGTCAACGATGGGCAGACTACTACTACTCCCCAATATTTGGGTCTGCGGAATGCAGTGTCTACCATATTCCAACAGGAAGGGGCTCGAGGCTTGTACAGAGGTGTAACACCCAATGTTTGGGGCTCTGGCAGTGCATGGGGATTTTACTTCTTGTTGTAAGTTATTGCTATTTTTACTCGGCAGCTAATTTGTAGTTATAGTTGGCAAAAGAGAATGTTGTAGCCTATGTTCAAAGTGTTTATTTGCTTAAAAACACACATTGTTCTGTAAAGAAGCTATGCTGAACTGACTCCAGATGCAATGATAGTCAACATTCCAGACGTTATTATAAGATGTACTCTTGAAACAACCTCTTTCCCCTGACACATGCATAGTGTATAATTCATAATAAAAATTTTTTTACAAAATAACCAAATTAATACTGTAGTTTAGTGTATAATTTAAAATAAGTGAGGTAAGATAGGCCTATTTGAAAGTAACTTGGATATGCGTTTCAATTTTATAAGCATCAGATTGAGCAAGAAGGTGCAAAGGTTAACATGATGGACTTTCATTCGGCAGCATTAGAGTTCACTTCGTAACTCTGTACGTCCTGTTGTCGATAATCCGTGGTTTTTCAAACGCCAGGCGAGTTCTTGGATGGTTTCTTCACAAAGTCCATGGCAGATTCCTCTCTCAGTTACAGTCAAGTGGTGTGGCACTGTCTGTAAATGACTTCAATATCGTTGAGACGTGAAACTCGCATACCTGAGTAATTTATATTTAGAATATTAGCATTGGTTTTTTATTGAATATTTGTGAAGAGAAATGAGTTTCACGTAACGTTATGTATGAATGTAAATTATTTTATGTACGTTTATACATACTGGTTAGTGGTCATAAAATAAGATAGCTCAAAAAAGGTAACTGAAGTAGGCCATATGTTAAAACCTCTTGGACCTGTTAGGGATACTTGTAATCCAAATACCTGTGTAGGCTAATGAAAAATGGCTCTGGTAATATGTGGAAGAAAATTTCCTGGCAAACATTTTGTTTCAGTTAATAATGATTTGAAGATGGTGACATTCATGGCTTAAGTCTATCTTAAGATTTGAATCTAGAACCTTGAATTCCAAATGTACCTTAGCAATTATGCCTGCACTTGAAGATAAGATTTTCGTAGAGTAATTTTTGATACCTAACTGTATCTAGACCATCTATTAGGTTACTGATGTAAGGTGTTTTTAATTGAATGATATATTTCTGAAATCTGTAAAAAAATTATTCGAATACTATTGGTCTAATTCGAAACATTTATAGAAAAACATAACCAGTACCTACATTACCTTGACACCGGTTTGCTAGTTCTAAGTCTTGCTGATTTATTGTAGGTACATGGAACATAAAGATAACAAATACTATTGCTATACTACTGTATCTCAAAAATACAAGCTTCTGTAGCAATGCAGAAATCTACCAACTTTGCTGCGTATTGTGTGTGTACCTCACTGCAGTTTGTGACGCTTGTCGGTGGTAATCACTGCAGCATTCAAATTGTTGTCAAACAGATCTTACAATGTTCATATTTTTATTTCATACTAAATTTTTTCATCAAGTGCAATACATCATTAAAATCATATCTTCTTTCATTTAAGGTTAGGGGGCCGCGGTGGTTGAGGGGTCAGACCTCTTGCCTCCCACCAAGGCGATCCGGTTTCGATTCCCAATGGGGTCGGTCCCCTGATTTTCGCATGTGGGAATCATGCTGGACTATAGCCGTTGGTCGGCGGATTTTCTCACATCGCATGTTTCCGTCACCCTTTCATTCTGGCTGTGTTCCATACTCCCCTCATGTCACCTTTTACAAGCGCTGAAGACCTCGATGTTAAGCACTGTCCAAAATCTCACTCACTCATTTAATGTTATGTTTATATAATCCTTTGAATTTAACTATTGTACAGGTGTCCCTGAATAACTATTAAAGCTCATCACGTTGTAGGGGATACAAAGATGGCTAAAATACTTATGGTCGCAGAGGCTGGGAAGTACCCATAAATTTACTCACAAATTTTGGTCTTCGAGGGTTGCAATCTGCGTAGAAATAGCAACAAATCATGGAAGCTACGTCAAATATTGTGTCCAATGTGCCAAACTAACAGTCCAGGATTCAGAGAAGGTGTAGCAATCATATTGCTCCAACTTTCAGTCCAGTTCACTCCCAGAATCTTGCATGTGGGACTTTTTTGTGGTGAAACCGAAGTTAGATATCGTGGGGAACTGCAGTTTACTCTGTCCTTTCACTTCAGACCACCTTCATAATCACCTCAATCACCCTTATTCACAGTTGTTGCTATTTCAGTAATATTTCAATGCTGCTGGCGACTTTCAAACAAACAAATTGTGTGTCATTAATGAGCGCAGACTTTGATGGCTGTTGTCTGCATTATCTTGGCTTCTCGGTGTGAGCCACGTTGGATGATAGCTTTGCGACGTTTCGGCTGTCATTGCAGCTGCCATCCAGTGGCTGGCCAAAGGGTGGGTGGCAGGGGTAATATTATGTATGAGGTGCTACTTTGTCAGTTAAAGTATACATTTGCATGTAGCTTTAGGGAAATGAAAATGGAATGCTGTAGTTGTTAAGAATTTATTCTGCATTAATAAGGTTATCCCAGAATACAGTAAAAATAAATATAGTGTGTGTGGGTACCGGAAGGCCAGAGTATCGCACCTCGTAGTTCAAACTTAGTACATAGTCCCTGTAGGCATCTGCTTACCCAGAGGAGGACATGAGATAGGCCCTACAATGGAGAGGCACCTGAATGACAAGGGCGGGGGAAACAGTAGATCCCTGTAGGGGCTGGTCGACCAGCGGCATCGTCCATCATGATTTCTGCATTGGAAAATAAAGGGTAAGACCCAGTCTGAGGCGAGTGTTCTAGCCACTGCACCAACCACGGCCCCTCAGAAGACAGCTGTACCATCGTAATTCTAAGAAAATCCCTTAGTTTGCAGCGCAGAAAGGCGATAAGTAATGCAACCACACTTTAGCCAGCTATAAAATGCATGAAATGTATTTTAGCATTAGTATTTGGGGGGAAGTGTCAGTGCAGTTGTTTCATAAAAGTGATGTGGTAGGTGGGCCATTGGGTGTCATTGGTTTTGAAGCACCCTCCTTCGCACACTCGATAGGCTACCTATACCTCTTCATTTTCCAGAACTGTTGACAGTGCAGTCAACAATCATCTTCTGTAACTTTGAGATGAGTTGTGAATTGCGCAGCAAAATGATGTCTGGTAGTTGTTGAAGTTAACCGAGCTGCTGAGTGATTGCAGTCTACTTTTTCTGTACATCATTGTTATATTATTTCCTCTGTGTACAAGTATTCAGCAAAGTTAAGAAACACAGCAGTACTTGGTTAGTAGGAGTGGTCGAGACTCTGGATGGGATCTGTGACATAGCCAGGATTTTGGTTTGTGTGCGAGTAAAACAGTGTTGTGGGAAGGGAAGACTCCATACTGATCTTGGCCATTTAGCAGTGCTTCCGAGGATCTTCCTCCAGAAAAAAATGTTGAAAATGGTGAGATCTGAACAAATTTTTGTTTCTGAATATTGAATATACGGCTTATAGAATTTGTAATATTTCTAAAGTACTGATAGTTCTTCGAATTTCGAGACAGGAGGAGAGGAGTGATTCTGTTTACGCCACTGGCTCAGACAATTGAGTATTTCCACATTTTACGGATTAACAATTTATAATTGCTGGCCAAATGTCAGTCAATATGTGCTGCTTAAGGGTACCGCCTGCCACGCACTTCAAATGTGTTGTTATTTGTGGTGAAATACATTTTGTAACGAAACTGTTTCACGTTTGCCCATATTGTGCCACTGTAGGAAAGGAAGGACACTTTGTACTAGGATGGAATACCTTTGTTATGGCACCACGCTAATTAATGCCATTGTTTATTTGCCCTCCGACGTTACAAAACTGCCTTTTCAGACTATCATTCTTCAAATGTACGAACCTAGTGTATGTGAATCTCAGGTAGAAACGTGCACTGAAATTTGCCACTGATTTTCCACTATTAAAATTGTGTTGTCGCCGCCCAAGGTATCATAGTAAAATGGATCAGCGGGTATCTTGCACACTAGTTCAGCGCTTGGTTCCTTGTGGCTATGAGGCACTTGATGCATGCTTCAAGGTTATCCTTATAGGTCTGTTGCTTTTGAGCCTCTAAAGAGCATGTACATATGCTGGGCCTAAAGTGTAAACTACAAGCTTCGTTAAACCTCTGAGGTGTTCGTTTGTTTGAGGCTATGGCATCTTGTGTTGATTTTTTTAGGCCTCTGGTAAGTGTTTACACAATTTTCTCAGCATCAACTCATTCGTGGGGGATATTCAGTCAAATGTCGTAGGGATTTAAATGAAAAAACTTAGGGAGACACGATGGAATGCTGAACATGAAGCTGTAAAATAATCCATAATGGCAAATGTAGATAAGATTATTTGGAGCTCTCGAGGCATTCACTAGTCCAGAAGAAAATATTGCCACGTCCTGCGATGGTGTTCGTGACCCGCGTTTGGTTATAATAAGAGGTGTCGATGCTCTGTCTCTTACGTGATTAATGTTGGATGATTGGGTTCATATTAAGTAATGTTGTAGTATGCCCGGCTAGCTCTAATTGAAATAAAAAGAGGAGTTTCTCTTTTAAATCTGCCTAAGGGACTCACACACTGCGGGTTGCGTCACGAGAGGTAGATACTTATAGTTTCTTTCGACGAAAAGAATAGGCGCTTCCTCCGGCGGCTTTTGATCGGTCACGACGTTAATTATGTTGCTGGTACCGGCCGCGATCACCCGAAAAGTCCACACTCCGGTGACCCCCGAGCTCGCTGTCCACCGTCCTTACGAACCCGACGACGAAGATCCCGACACCTGTCCCCCGGAGCTCACACACACCCGGCTCATCTTAAGACTCCATTGCGTCTCTCTCGCGACTCTTCTCTGAGTACCCCGCGTCTCACGTCTTTGATCTCCTGGGTGGCGTCCCCTTCCCGCCCCACCAGACTCATGGGGGCGAGTAGGTTCCCCCGACCAATCAGAGCGAAGCCCTGGCCCGGACATTGCGTGTGTCCCTTGTGGAAGCCTCCATATTTATTTAAAATCAAATTAAACATGGGCACATTCTCACAACAATTACAAATAAAACACTTAGCCTAGTTACTACTTGCTATTTTCAATTAATATAATTCTAGTTCAAATTACGTACGTTACACGGGGTCTGTTGGGGGAGGGGGAAAGGAGAAGAAATGTGTAGGCGAGAGAGAAAGAGAGGATTGTATGGCACGGAGACAGGGGGAGGTCGGGCGCCCCCCTTCACGGACAGCATGTGGTATGGCCCACTCATCAACTGCTCTATTGTCGCCAGACTGGCGGGCAATTATCACTCTTAAAAACTATAATCATTATACATAAAATTATCTTAATGTTACTAGCATATTTGAGTCTGTGACATTCCACAGGTTAAAACGATACCAGACACGATACCTCTGTGATAATATTAGTAATAGTCATATTTTCTACTGTTTTTATACTGGCCTATCGTAGGATCCCACAGACCCCTCACAATCAATACTGAAGTTAAAATGGATGGCAATATGTTACATATGACAATAAAGGCCCCTTCATTACAATCAATCATTATAATTAACCTAAACTACATTCATTTCTATATATAAAAGTATCAATAAATTGGGCCGTCACAATATTAATACGAGATGTTCAATTCAGGCCTTAATGCTTGGTGTGTGTGGTTTCACTTTCCGAGGTAGTGTCTTTACTTTTGGCACGAGGAGTTATACTAGGTTTATCACATGCAAAAGTGGCCTACAAATAGCAGAGATTGGCTTGACAAAGTTTGTAATAGAAATTAAAATCATTAAAACCCTTTTTATGGATAAAACAGTAATTACATGAAGGAGAACATACTCGTGAATGCAACCGATTTGTGTTTTTTACCATAGAGATGAAACAAATAAAAATGTTCAAAAAAATAATGCAGTACAAAATAGATGTTGGCTTAGCTCTTCAAGAAAAGCGGATTTATAGACCAGGTCTACACAGAATTCTACATAGCCTACATTCTCAGACTTCGGTAAAAGTTCAGTGGTCACTGTTATTCAAACAAGATAATTTGATTGATACATCAAAGGTGAGAACTGAGTAATTGTGTCTAAATCTTTCCAAACATTTGATGAATTCTCAACATCAATTTTAAAAATTGTAACTAACTGATTGACTAAGGAGACACCTACAAACAGCTACAGTCATAAAAGAAGATTAAAAAACTAGAAAGCTTTGCAATTTTTGCAGTTTATTATCTGAGTTTGTCTTTTCAGAATCTGTACCAAACTTGTTACTAGAATTGTGTGTGGCTTCTTGTGAAAGATAATTTTTTAAAATAAGAACTTACAGAAAGTTATGGTATCGTCATTCCAAAATGTCTCGGTCAAGATTGTCAAGCTCTTGCTTTACTGTTGATTATATGTAAAGTAACCATATAAATAAGTTAGGTTGATGTAATTCTAAAGTTTGCAGAAGCAAATATGTTATTTTTAGTTTCTTATATTTTTATTCTAGTTTTCAAAATGAAAACCATAACACACTATTCTCAGTAATTTTTTCCTTCATTTCATAAATTTTATTATAATTAGTTAGCTTTACTATTTCTGAACATTCATTTTGTTCATAATTAATATATTGTATTCTATTATTTAGCTTGGACATTTAATTAATCATAAGAAAATGTTTAATAATCCAGTTATTTATGTAGCTGCTTCCTGAGTATGTTTGTATACAATTATATAATTTGAAATAACCTTTTGTACCACATTTAAAAAAAAGGTTTTAAAACTTTGTAATATTTTTTCTACGAGAATACTTCTAAGATTTAAAATTTTAAAAAAGTAGGGCGTATGCATTAGATGTTTGTTGCATGAATAGTTCACCTAAGTCACTAAGAATTTTATTGCACTGCAAAATATATTAACTGTTGTGTGAGTTTTCTCAACGGCAGCTACTCTCTATACTGCTTACCATTATCGATTGCATGCACTCCCCCGCCTTTTTATTTTAAATATGAAAAATTGTTTATGTGTTTTAGTCGGTTCAAAACACGGTACATAAATTCTTTTATATTACTAATTATTTTATTCATTTTAATCTTGTTTGCGTGAAATTTTGCAATTGGTTCTGAGCTATGTTTACAGTTTAAAGTCTGTAGCTCATCTGAAAGTTAATTTAAATTGATTGCAAACATACAAGAATACTAGTTAATGAAACTGTCTGCAAATACATTGTTTCGGTAACATATTGCAACAATGTGCACCGAACAGAATAATAGAGAACAAAGCAAGTTGATAAAAAAATTTTAATAGAATAAAAATTTCTTATTTAGATATACATATAACCATAAATTTAAATTGTTAAAAAATAATGAAAGCAATGAATTTTGGCAGATGGGGCCATATTATGGAATTTTTGTGGCGGGATGGGGGTGACACTTAGCATCTGCCTCAGGTACCGAAAGGAGTTGGCATGCAACTTCAGCCATCATCAGGTAGTCATTCATGATGGTAGTTGCAATGACTTCCAAAACTTTGCAAGTTGTTCGTCCGACATGGCTCACACCCAGAAGCCAAAATAATGCAAATTGTATGTAAGTTTATGGATACTTCCCAGCCTCTGTGACCCTAAGTGTACTGTATCGATTAACTTGTCTTCACATCCCCTACAATGTGATGAAGAGCGTTAAAAATTATTCAGGAACATCTTGTATATGACTGGTGTTTACTTAAGACATAGCTGTACCATCCCACCCTACAATTCTAAACATTAATTTCCAATCACCTTGTGTT
This sequence comes from Medauroidea extradentata, assembly GCA_003012365.1. Taxonomy (NCBI): domain Eukaryota; kingdom Metazoa; phylum Arthropoda; class Insecta; order Phasmatodea; family Phasmatidae; genus Medauroidea; species Medauroidea extradentata. The sequence goes on along the minus strand of PNEQ01011765.1, from coordinate 4,511 downwards.
TACATGAAGTTTTATACTGTACCTGCCATTGTTTGAAGTTTGATTTTTCATTGAAGGTAATGAATGCAGGCTAACTAATGTTTCTGTGCATTAATATAGGTCAATGTTTTCTGTGTGAAAGATTGTACACATTTACAGTGAATAAAGTAAGGTTACTGCATTAACAGTTTTCACACTTACTCTTCACTTACAGCATAACACAAACTGATTCAAATAAAGTAACCCATATTCTCGTAAATTTGTATATTATGTCATTCTGTTGGTTTTTATTTGTTTAACTATTTAGCAGCTCTAGAATTTTATCTACAGTGGAAGCCAATAACACCTCTGGTGTTTGGAAATATAGGTAATTAATGTGTAGCCAGAAAATTCTGTGGTGTAGTGAACTCGACCAATCCATTTTATTCAGGCTGGGAGACATAAAGTAACCTGCTGCATAGTAAATTTTTCTGTATAATGAGCTTGTGTTTTATCAAGCTATGATAAAGCTGTACTAGTTTTGTGTTTGGTAATAGTTTCCAACTTCACGTAGTTATTTTAAGGTACAGTTGTGCACTATAGCAACATTTACTGTTTGCAAAAATCACTGAACTTTGAATTTTACTATAAGGGTTCTGGTAGTGTAGTGGTCAGACCAAGCACTCGTACCATATCTGTCTGGGGTTCTTTTTCTTCTAAAAACTTGCGTGGGAAGCAAGGTCTATGCCATCGTTGGCCGTGGTGGGTTTTATCGTGGTACTCCTGTTTCCTTTGACCTTGAGTTCAGCTTCTGCTCCTTCCTCTTGAGTGCTCAAAACCTTACTATTAACCACTCCCAAAATATCTCTTCTGCACAAACTGACCACTTAGTTTGCCAATAAGATACCAGAGGGAATTAGATGTTCACAATCTACCATAAAATAACTCTACGCTGGAAACTATGGACTACCTAAGTCACATGAGATGCGAGGACCCCTGTGGTTTAGGGAGGTTACTTGCCTCAGGGGAGTAACACCCTGGGGTGAGCCTCACATGTGTGTCCCTTGGTATGAAAGGAGCTGGAGGACAGTTTCTCACTAGATGCTGGGTAGGTCAATGTGGTCACTTGCCTAAAATAGCTTCTTTAGCAGGCATCGCTTCGTCTTACACAGGGGCTACCCTACGGCTCATGCCGGTTGTCCTGTATGAGCTGCTGTACTCGTTTATGCAGAGGCAAAAATAACTTGGGTGAAGGTTTTATTAGGCTAATAAAGGCCTTGCAAGGACAAGAGCTGGCTAATATATTATAATTGGTCTCTACTGGGAACTTAATTCTGGTAACGTCGGTTCCTGTCCATGAATCTTTTGTAGAGCGGGAATGATTCCTGGAAGTGTTGTTCAGCAGGAGGGCAAGCTTGTCAAGGGACTTAGGCCTTCTGGGTTTTCTGTTCCTTGAAGAGAACTATCTCCGTGGTCACGTGTATTGCCAGGATGTGCTCATTCAACATTGATAAATAAGTTTTTGTTTCATTTTCACTAGTTATGTTAGGAATCTGTGACACACTGATTACAGAAGTTCACGGTATGTTCATGTAATTGCTCAATTTGTTCAGGACACAATGCAGTTATATAATTTACTTACTACACTGAGGAGCCTTGCACACTTGACTAGATTTACGTATGGTTAATACTTCGGTACTATTTCTGGAGCGTGCCATGTGGTGAATATCTGTACATTACAGGGAGCATTTTATAATCATTCCAGATGTTCATACTAGCTTGTCACATGCGATAGGAGTCTTGGTCCTCCGTACGAGAAGCTAGGCACGAGGGCATGGCGATAATGGAGATGGACTATCACTTCCTTATCCAGGTAGCAATCCAGGGTAGTAAAGGAAGGCTGTCTATAGCCTCCTTATTTAGGAAGCAGCTCAGGAGCTGGGAGTGTCTAGAATGACTTGGTTTCCCTAGATGACTGAAGTGTATGGCATGCAGCTCACCTTAAATACCCACCTGGAAAAAGTCCCATTAGTGGGTAGTGGGATGGCTTTCTGCTTTTGGTAGGTGGACTACCCCAACACACACACAATTATTTCAAACATAAGAAAATACTGTTTCATTAAAATTCCTCGTAAGTTCTAAAAAAATATCAGTTTTGCCAAAACGTATTACTTAAAACCGATATCATATAATTATACCATGATTTTGCAGTGTTACACACTAGATATGTTACAGATTGACATTAACATAACTAGAATTTTTATAATATTTCTTTAGGTAGTTTGTCTCCCTTGGTGCACACTTTGAGTCTTGGTTACCACTTTATGTGATAACAAGTACATCCACAATGTCAGTTCAAGGTCCTATGTTCGGTTCTGTACAAGAGGCATAATAATTGAATATTACAACATGGAAAATACACAGGGCACTGAATCTTAATTATAAACATTAATGCGGGTGTTGATTTACAGTTCTTTTAAAAGTGGCAACATGATTCTCTCTAATGAAATTGGCAAATTGGTACTCCAACAGGAGTAGGCTTAAGCCTAATAGTGAATGATAAAAAAATATGGGCTTAGCTTAAAATTTGCATAAATCACATGATAAGTTATTGCTGTTGGTTTCAAGGCATTCCATGTTTAAAATCCTGGCATATTGTCCATTGTAAACACTACAGGGTACTAAACATTTTAATGGATTTTGTTAAGCTACTAGGTACTGCAGTAATGCAGCCAAGTTATTTTGAACAGATCGGCACCTCGTGCCACCAAATAATAAACATTTCGGAAAGTGGGTATTTTTGTATAGTATTGTGACTGCTGGTATAGTTGTATTTATCATAGCTGTATTCTTCTGGAGTATCATTCAGGAAATAAAATATATACCATGTGTTGCTGGGCATAGGATAGTGTGAAAATGTTTACACATTCAGTAAAATGCTCTAGGAACCAATAAGAAAATGGAACATTACCAATGCTCATGTGTGACTTCAGGTCAGATTATACATTCAACATTTATGGTAGAAGTTAATTATTTCTTTTAGTCTATATTTGTGAAGTAACAACCTGCTGTTAACATTATTCTTGTAGGAAATTGTCAATTGTAGATGTATTCAAACAAAAAAATTGTGGTCTGTAACATGTTTGAAAGTATTAAAAAACAGTTATGAAAACATTTGGTAAGGAGTGGAGAGATTTAATCAGTGCTTAACATTGAGGTCTTTAAGTATTGATAAGGATGATAGGAAATGAGTATGGAGCAACAGGAGATTGCTAGGAGAAAATGGCAGGTTCCCAAGAAAAAATCAGCCGGCCAACTGCAGTGTCCGTGTTTCCTATGTGTAAAAATTGGGACATTCCTGTCGCGAATCAAATCTGGATCACAATGGTGGAAGAGGAATGGTCTAACCAGTACTCCATAATGGTGCCAACACATTTTGTTAGGCGTAGAAGTGCATGTTTGTATTTTTTGTCACAGCTACAACACCATTAAGACTTGGATACAGGGTGGCAATGCTCAGAAACCTCTGGGACCTTCTCTACACATGCTTGCTGCAGCAGAGGCTGGTATTTTGACCCTGGTGATGACAAACCCTATATGGGTTGTGAAAACAAGGCTGTGTTTGCAGTACAATGAGTTGGACATGTCGAAATTACCAGACAGCAAGCGGTATGCTGGCATGATAGATGCTTTGCAGAAAATTTACACTCACGAAGGGATTCGTGGTTTGTACAAGGTGAGTGGCTATTAACCTGTTAAGATATTTGCCCGAGATATCACAGGTTGTAAATCAGTAGAAAAAAATTAATATAAAATAAAAAACTTATTTTTTTTTTTTTAAGATGACAATTTTTATTGCCTAAATCACATATTTATTATTTTAGTGCATTTAAGAACTTTGAGTAGTTTTGCAAACATTGTGAAAAAAATCTGACACTGAAGGTGTTGATGTCCTCAGAGTGGTTAGTCAAACTTTGGAAAAGCTTTATCAGTTTGAAATGAATCCGAACAGTAGGGAATAAGAATTTCTTGTAGGTACACAAATAACACAGGCCAACAAAAAAAAGTGGTTTGAAAACTTTTTTAAATTTAATAGCTGATCTTTATAGATTTTAATGTGCTGAATCCAAATCTGGCCTTAGTTTTTTTGTATCACCCATAGTTTACAAGCAATATGTATTTTTAAATAGTCTAGTACCCATATACAGTATAACAGGGAAATTAATGAAACACAATGTTATATCATGAAAGTAGTTTATATTTACAGTTGAACTACTTACTATAGCAATGTTAAATGATAATCAGGGTTCACTTGTCAATTGGAATTGGTCTATATTTTCTTTCCCTTTTTTCTTTGAAGCTTCTTGTGTAGCATTTTCTACGATGAACCGCTAGCTGAACTTCCCGGTGAAGGGACCAACAGTAATCCCCCATCATGTTGGTATTCCAGCGGCCCTGATAACGTTTTTCCATCACTTTAACGTCCTGGTGGAAACGTTCACCTTGTTCCTCACTAACATCTCCTAAACTGTCCGGGAAGTAATCAAGGTGGC
>PNEQ01011764.1:0-22192 GCA_003012365.1 Medauroidea extradentata | reverse complement strand
TACGTGACATATTTAGTGTTCATGGTTTGCCCCAGTTCATTGTATCTGACAATGGGACAGCTTTTGTGTCAAAGGAAATGAGAGTTTTCCTTGACAAGAATGGAATTGGTCTTGTAAGGACGACACCGTTCCACCCTGCAAGCAATGGACAAGCAGAGAGGATGGTGCAGACAGTGAAAGGAAAGTTGAAGAAAATACTATCAGGAGATTGGAGTACAAGGCTAGCTCGAACCTTGTTTGCGCTACGGACAACACCAGGCAAAGATGGTCAACGGTCACCAGCGGAATTACTGATGGGTCGCAAACTGAGAACAGTTTTGGACCTTGTGAATCTCCTCGCTAAAGAGGATCTACAGGAACCTAAGGAGTCTCCCAAGGTACAGAGGGACAGGATTTTCCTGGTGGGGGATACTGTGTTGTTCAGGAATTACACGGGACAGAGTAAATGGCTGCAAGGTACAATTCAGTCGAGTGTGGGACATAGAATATATGTCGTGAAGGCCAGTGATGGTCAAACTGTAAGACGGCATGTGGACCAGTTACTACACAGAGTACAAACAGTGAGGAAGAAAGAAGAGGGTAGTTTGAAGCTTACACTAGATACTGCTGTACCATTACTGACACGGGGTGACAGTAATGGGGAGCAGCCAGCGGGAACAGAGGTTGTGGCACCTTCCACCAATGCCGAGCAGTCTAAGCAGAGAGGTTTCCTGGGGATGTTCCGCCATCTGCACGCTCCTTGGAGACAGTACAACAAGAGGATGGAGAAGACGGGTCAGATACGGGCCCTTCATCACCGATGAACAGCGACGATTTGTCAGAACCCTTCAAGGGGTTTGCAGAACCAGAGTTCTCCGAGAGGTGTGAGCAGGGTTTGATACGTCGTTCAAGCAGACAGATGTGCCCGTCACAAAAATATAGAGACTTTGTAGTATCATTATCTTTAAAGGGGAGATGTGGTATATGTGGTATAGTTTTGTTGGTAGCAGGCTAATAGGACTAAGAAAAATGAACAAGATAAGGTTGGTAGACAGTATAATGAGTTTGTTGATGAATGCTTGTGCTTGTAGCGGGAAAGGATAATAAAATGATGTAGGACACAACATCTTGTTTCACAGTTCAAGCGTGTTTTAGTTTTCGGAGTTCTGGCAACGCGTTTGTATTGCATCCATTGCACTTCTTTGATTTTGACATAAATCATACACAGTTACATTATTTTATATTGTGTTATTTTTTTAACATCTTGGTGTGATAATGGTGTGTGCAGCTAATTTCATGCAGGTGGTTGACGAAGACGAGTGCGACTGCATAATTAAAGATTTGCTATGGTCGTCATTTAGCTCCTGTCTATTTGCTGAAAAATTGTACATAATATCTAAAAGTAGGCCTACACCAGCTCTTCCCAATTTACAGTCAAAGACCAAAACGTGTGCGGTGATTTCACTGCGAAAGTTACAAATCCGTTAAGTGGTCCTAAAAAAATTTCAAGGTTGTATTGCTGACCGTTCATTCTTTTTTATACAGAAGTAAGGATTTCGACACACAACCAGGCATCAGTGACTTAAATAACTTTCACAATCTGCGAAAACAAAGAGAAATTATTCAGAGCCACCTAACTTCTTCGATTGCACTGAAAACATTTGGAAAAACTAAAACTGAATTTAAACTTAGTGAGCAGCATAGATTAGATGTACAAGTACACAATGAAACTGTTAAAAACAACAGGTACATCGTTAGACGATTCAAAAAGTATCTTGTTTCCTGGCAGGACAAGAACTTCCATTCAGGGGTTACGAAGAAAGCCAACATTCCACTTACTGTGGAAATTATGTAGAATTGTTAACTTTGATTAGAAAGTTTGACAAGTTAGATACTCAATAAGAAAATTCTTAAGTTTTTATGGGTGTGTCAAGTGACATCCAAAATGAGGTGGCAGGCCATTTAATAAGTGAAATAAGAAGGGAAGTCATTGCAACTCTTGTGTTGTTGTAATAATAGATGAAAACATGGATGTATCAAACAAATCTCAGGTATCTACTACGTTGCGTTACTGTAATTCTAAAGGTACTGTAGAGGAAATATTTGTAGGATTATCCGACTTTAGTGATGACCAAACTCCTAATGCATTTGCTACACATTTATTTAACTGTATGTGGGAGTACAACTGTGGGAAAAAAAAAAAAAACTATCGCCCAGAAGTACGACAGTGATGCCGTAATATCTGGTGAACACAGTGGCTTACAAACTCGGGTTAAAGCTAAATACATACAAACAAGATTTGATCATTTATTGTTATTCCCACAAACTGAACTTAGTCCTAAAGCAGTCTTTAAAGAACACAAAATATTTTTCATGACACTGTCAAGTTTTGCTGCATTTTTTCCCAAGTGCCCGAAGAGAACTTGTGCATTTTAACAAGAAGTGAAGAAATGATTTCTCTCTATATCACCACTAGATGGATCTGTCATAGCAGGCTACTTGAGACTGTGTTTGAAAATAAATACAACATTTTACAGTTTAGAATGCATACAGTTGATAATGGAGAGAAATGGGATGTTGATGCTTACTCAAAACCTGTGGTTTTTATGCTACTTATCAAGACTTCAGTTTTAATTTTCTTCTACATTTATCAATAGTAATATTTCTATTTTCAGACTCCCATTCTGAAGTAACACAAAACAAGGGATATGACATAGGTTATTGCAGTCAGAGAATCGAACAGTTCTGCAATTACTTGAAAACTTTTCTCAATTTAAGAAAAGACAACGGACAGATACCATTTCCTGTGACACAAAGACATACTACCTCCGACTTTATTTTGAGACCATTGACACCATTAAAAAAAATACACCAAAGGTTTTGTGATGTTGACAGTCTTAAAAAATCATTGGTCCACTAGTATTTAAACATTTTTCTACTTTTTCAAAGTTATTCCTTGAGCAGATATTCCAGTCATTAAAATTTTCATACGGGCAATATTTTGACATTGCCAGGCTTAGAAGTAAACTTTCAGTGATATAATCCTCACAGGAATTTCACAAGATTAGTGTCACTAGACTTCATAAATATTTGATTTAAATTAATTGTACGAAACACTTCCAGAAGCATGGAAACTGGTTTGTTTGGTATTGACAAACAAGGTAGCCAGTACATCTGCGTAAAGGTCTTCCTCTGCTTTGAAAAGAATTCACACATAGCTACATAATAGGGAAAATTCCCATTTTTTAATCATATTTTAATTTAAAAGTGGGTTTAATTTAATGAACAATGGTACCATACTTTTTTGCAATTCCAGAAAAACTTAAATAAAATGAGCAGTTTGTTTTGCGCCATAAAAACGTGAACCACCATGTTGATGTGCCTGTTACGTCACGATACTGTACATTTTAATGTACGTAACACACAAATGACAGCAACGTACGTTCAAGTCGTGAAATTGTGTTAAATAAAGTAGTTTATGCGGTAAAATCAAGTATGGCTTGAACTCCGAAGAGTATAAATGTGGATAGTGGTTCATTTGCGCAGCAATAAAATGCAACTAACTCGAAATAAAATCTTAACTTTGCCGTCTGATAAATCAAGGCGTACTACATGGTTTAAACTTCAAGAAGTGACCTAATAGTCTGTTTACGTATGTAATGCTGCATTGTGTACAACATGACACGATTAGCATAAAATAAATAAGTTCTTTTAAGTTAAAAACTGTAGTCAATAGCTTGCAGTTTGCGATGAAATCCCTGCAGCTCTAGTGTTTTGGCTGTTCCACTGGCTCCGGCAACGTCATTAGTCAATAGGCGAGCTCAAGGCACCCCTGATTGGCCGATAATTCGAGGGGTGGTCAGGGTCTTGCCAAACTTGCCTAGGGGCGGGCTAAACAGTTATTTTCTGATAAGTTACGGTGTTCCCGTTACAGGGTGATTACAGGGTGATAACAAGTTACAATAACATGTTATTTTTATAACAGTTACTCCAGGGCAGATAGTCGTAGCGTCCTCGCTAAACACTTGCTATTATTTTTACCGACTGGCGACTGAAAATTTTAAATAACAGTTACCACTGAGAAGGTGGTTACTGCATCCTCATTGAACTGTTGCGGTTTCCAGTTACCAACTATGTATTCAAACTTCAGTTGCAATTATTGTACATACAATCATGTCTTGTCTGTTAAAGAAAAATTCAACCACAAAAAAAAAAATAGCTGGTTTTCAGTCTTGTACTCATTGCAAAACGGTTACGAGCAATAACACAAAATATCTTTCTTAAATTTGTCTTCAAACTGAAAGCGAATGAAAAATACAGTAGCTACCTCACATACAACACTATCTCGTAACTAGAAAACTGATATATCGCGTGACCCGTTAAGGAGTAACTAATTGACAGATAGTAACTACGAAACTGGCTGTTCCGTCCCATGCAGTTCTAAAAATTGTGCTAGGCGAAACAACCTGTTACTGTGTAGACATATGCCTTCATCCAGGAACACTGTTACACACGACTCGGTGTTACCACAGTTCGTAAACACAAGATATATTTGAATATTAAGAAAATAAAGCTTAACCAAATATTTTAGTTAGTGAGTATTTTTCTGTCTCACAGGTATTTTAAAAGTGTATGATACAAATATAAATATGTGGCTGTTAAAAAGATTTTCTGATTTGTCAACAGTTTGTTATGCACATTACTTACAACTAACCTGTTATTTATTTAACAGGGTCTGTACTGTAAACTGTTATCTGAGTAACTGTTACAGTTACATAATAGTGTTATTTTAATTATTATGTTAAATACAGCTCATCCTTAAACTTTCCCCGAGATGGCAGCACAGCTGTTTCAGTACCATTCATGAGAAACATAAAAATTACTGAATGAAAAAATTTACTTCTGATAAAATAACTGATCTGCCATATTATTTTATCGACTCACGCAACCAGAATGTTCGATCATAGTCTGTGCCAGGTTTGGTTAAACACATTCCAAATATTAGCTCAATAGGTTTACTTTTTGTACGCATGTGAACTTCTTTCGGCTGACCTATCAAACCTTAACTTAGTATTATATACCGGATCTGAAACATTACAATGAATTCGTAGTTAGTTATTATCTCTCTGGAATTTAAATTAAATTTACATAAACTCAAACCTGTAACCAAAATGTCGCAATGTGTGAGAGCTACTAATACATTGTTTTTACTTATTCTTTTAAAATCAACTCAAGAGAAATAAATCTAAGTTCTTGACTACCAAATCTAGAACCACGCATGCCCAAACAACAGGCAAATTCCCCGAATTAACTTTTAGGTAGCCGGATTCGCTACATTTTATGAGTTTAAGTCAGTGAAAAATTCCAATACACACAATAGTGCCTGGTGTGCAGTACCTAACCATAACAAGTAAGCCTAAGTCATAAATGTGATAGCCAATAAAAACGTGTTTTCAATGTTTGTGGCGGCATTTGAAAATATGGCATTTTTAAAGCTAAATAATTCGAAAATTACAATGTTCACGGAGCTATTATTGCTTGGCCTTGCTGCATTTAGTGCCGAAATAATTAGAAAGAATCAGATAAATATTAAAAACGATTTCTAGGAGTTTTCCCTATTCTCATGGCAATCTCGACTCAGCCTTGTCAATTTTATTGATTGTAAGAAAATATGTTAATTAAAAGAATTGACAAAAAGAAACTCATTTATTTATTTATTTATTTATTTATTTAGAGTGCCCTAGAACAGCTCAGAGGACTTGCTGAAAGAGAACCACATGAACACACAGACAACACACATGGGACATTACACAGATTATATGATTATTTTATAGAGATTTTTGCAAGGAAGAGTCTTTCATGTAAATAAACTAGCTTGTTACACTTTGGTTGTATAAACTGTGGACAGCTGACTATGCAAAGTATTATGCTGACAAGAGCTGCTGTCTCTTTGGAGCTAAACACCGCAATGCACATTCAAGCCAAAGGGTAAGTCACATTATTATATTCTCCTTTGCTTACAGTGTTACTTTCATGTTTCTTCATAAAACATTTGTTATTACGTAAAACATTTTTTTTATTGTTCATATGCATGTACTACAACAATAACTTGCAGGCAAGTCTTAGTTATCTGTGCTGTAGTTACACTCTGCCAAAAACTTACTTCTGTCAATTATGTAATATTTGATTTTATTTGTTTATATAGAATATTTCTCTTGCCATATTAATGTACTGTTGAACTGGTTTGGCATTACCAACATTTAAAATTTGTGAGTGTCTGCATGTATGTGTACAAGCATAAAATGTATATATCTGTATAAACATAAATCAAGGGCAAATGCACGGTGGGACATGCAGTGCCAGCTGCATCCCTCCCTCAGCGAAAGAAGGAAAGAAAGAAAAAACCAAATCATGGTAATTTAAAATAAATCTGTGAGTTTTAGAAAGTACACTTAATAATATTGATATTTCTCCCAGCTGCATATTCAATATTTAGATACGTAAACTGTTTAAATAGCACCGAATTGCACTCTAAAATTCAAATTTTTCCAGAGGATGACCTTCGGACCCCTCCACTTTAAAACTTTAATGGCAGGAATTTGTGAAAAACTGCTTTATATGCATGCTTATATAAATGTACAATCCACAACTAACCACTGAAGCGCTAGAATATAGCTGTTAACATTGTACAGACCTATGCCAATAAATGCACTTGGCAACAATGGCGACTCCAAGCATGGGTAAACTGAGCAACTGGCCAGGGCCCTGCATGCATGGAGGCCCCTGCACCGGCAGACTCACAGCTGCTGAGTAACTGACTGGCTGAAATAATACCTCTGACAGCAACTTAAAACCATTGCACTTTAACGAGTAGGTACTACAAGCGCAATTAGTAAATATAAAATTTCTGAGGGTTTTTTTTAAAATTGATGTTGAAGTAAGGTGTTAAAACGTTGCTACAGTATCAGTTTCACATGTATTACTGTTTGTCACCTAAAAATTTGATTTTGCTACCACATTTTTTCAGGGCTACCAATCATGGAATATTAATACTGTAAACTTAAGCAAATCGTATTCCTCGAATTCGCGATGTGGGTGTGAGGCATATCAGTACGGTTTTTACACTGTTTACTATGCTTGAATAACTATACTGCATTTTGTTCCTTAGTAAAAATGACATCCCGTGAACGTGACACTTGTAAATAGTAGGAAATGGGCAGTACAAAAAGATATAAAGCGATACTGTAATTCACATTTACTTTTACATCCAAACAGTTATGTTGCCATTATTACATTTAGTATTTTACATTACATTAATTTTGAGTCCTACTCGAAGGTGCTGCTTGAATAAATTTATTTTTTATGTATTTTGTAGATATTGTCTTATGTGTGTATGTGTATATATGTATACAGTGTGTTCAAAAATTCAATGCCCAAATTGATAGGGAAGATGAAGGAGACAAATACAAATATATTTTGCCAAGTAACCATATGTCGGAAACAAATAGTTTAGGAGTAATGGGTATTCAGGGGTATCGGGTGTGATTCAGAAGACTGTCAGTAATTGTTTCCGGTACTTTATTTATTGAGCAATGTCACAATAAACGTTCAAAATTAACAGCATTAACCTCCGCAAATAGCCCGTATCGATGTTGCAGGGTGTCCCGTGTTCGCTTATGCGTGGGTTGTGCTGTGCGCGTTTGTGCCCGCTACACCCATCCGTGCACTTACCGGCACCTCCGAATCAACAGGGGCAAAAGACACGTCAATGTTAATGCAGTCCCACAGTGAGAAGTGGAATGGTGTGAAGTCCAGGAAACTTGTTTGTAGCACTAGCCTGCATGACAGTTGCAGTATCACTGAGGTTAATGGTGCTCGTTTTAAACATTTCTTGCAACATTGATAAAAAAAAAATACTGTAAACAATTATGATTGGTGTCTTCTCTATCACACCCAATACCCTTGAATACTCATTACTCCTAAACTATTTGTTTCATACACATGGTTACTTGGCACAATATATTTGTATTTGTCTCCCTCTTCCGTATTAATTTAGGCATTGAATTTTCGAACACTCTCTCTCTCTGTGCTTGTTTGTGTGTGTGTGTATGTGTGAACACACACATGCACATTCACGCAGTTTTTGGTTGCTACAATGACAAGGTGTCCATGCCCGGGACCTCGCAAAGGTTAGGGCCGCCACAGCCAGGCAATGCTTACGTTTATATGCAGAAGAAAGATACAAACTGGCTGAAAATAGAAATTAAACAGGGCTTTCAGAAATACTCACTTTATCCTGAACGAACTATAGCTTTATTTATTACAACCAACTGTATTTATTTAATGTTAATCAGATTTTAGAGTGTTTTAAAGTTTGGTCCATGAAACATACCGTACCAAAAGTTTTCCACCAACATTAAGTTCAAGCAATCTAGCAAGATGTATATATGCCGTAATATTCTGAAGACACCAACTAATTTAATAACTGCAATTTTTTTTTTATAAGTTCTACGGCTGGAAAAAATAGAATGACGGTTACCTTTCCCTACCACTGTAACATAATATATTTTAAGAAGATTTTTAATACAGTACATTTTAATATATCAAGTCCTCTTGCCCTACCGTAGCTGGCTGAAGGCAAGGACAAAAACGCGTAACATATTAACTATGAAGTGGACAATCCTATTATTAGAATTACAGCATAATTAAATTATGTTATTAGAATCATTTACAATGAACAAATTGTTGCAATATTTCCTGGCAAGCCGGACAGCAAGACGTCCGAGCGGCAATCAGGTCAGCGTTGGGAAACCACGGAAGACAGCAACTCACCTCACCCCCCTCGTAGTTGCACAATATCGAGGACAAGCACGCCTATATATGGCGCTGTTACCAAGTAAAATGGGGTCGGTCTTCGTTCTGTTGTCTGTCGTCGTCCACCAGCACTCATCAGATCAACAGCAGTGCGGTTCTCCGCCGGGGACTCGGGCTCGAGCCCCGGCGAGTGCGTGCTCGTTCGTCGATGCCGTCTCCTCATCAATCCAGCTTTCGGTAAGGTCGTCAGATCTAGTTATGTGGCAGCAACTCTCAATTTAATATAATAACTTGATACTCAGTAATATTGCGCTCCCCTCCTAATAAATAGAACACATTGTAACTTATTTTGTATTCAGAGTACCTGCCATTGTAGTATAGTAAATGTCCGTTCAACCATAACTGTCTCTTAAAGTCATTTAACCCTAAATAACATCTAAATAAACTCACAGTGTAGCTACCATCTGAGTGAAACCCCCCTAAACTAATAACTTATGAACTTCCAATATAGCAACGACTTACAAAATAAAACCATTTTGTAACACTGGTGGAGGCGCCTTAAGCTCCTCACCTCTCACAGCCAAGCCACCATCCCCCCAAATAAATCAACTTAAAATTAAACAAATTGTTAATTTAATTATTTTTCCCCACCCACCCACCTGTAAATTCTAGTATAAATATAAAGCCAAAACTCCAATGGTAGGATTTTAAAATTAATTTCGTAGTAAGTAAGAAAAAATTCTGCTGGTGTCACATTTTTCACTATTTATAAAAAAATAACTTTTTTTTGGGACCGCTTACATACTAATTTCTTTAAGTTGTATTTAATTTCAAAAGCATTGGGCAAAACTTATGGTCACTGAAATACATACGTGCTACATGATGTGCTAACTACTGAGCGGTGCATTGGTAACTTTTCATAAAGATTTTTGCCAATTTGTCATTTTTTAAGCTTTTCAGCAAAATATGCATACAGATTTCTTTGTGATAGGTAATATTACAAGGAATAAAATGTTTGGACTGGCTCACCAGAACAAGAACCTCAATTTATTGGGCCAACATTGCCTCTCACAACAGACATATTGTACTCTGTCACTTTTTGAGTGAAGTATTTACTGTGATAAAATTTTATAAATATTACATACTCTGATCTTTATAATTTAACAAGCAAATAAATCTGAGACCTCAAATTAAAATGAAAATGTATCAACACCAGCTCACAGTAAGCAAGCACACATGAGAAAAACATGTTCCATCAATCGACTATTTCTGGTATGACAACGTTGTCAACAATGAGGCTGTGGATGATCCCCTCTCGTCGCTTGCCGCTAGTGACTGCCTTGATGTAGGCTGGGCGATCCCCCAATGAGAAGTGGGTCTCGGTTCCATCATCCACAAATTCTCCCTGAAGAACCAACTTTAGATGTGGCAAGTCATGCTCCTTGATCATATAGTAACATTATGCTAGGTTCCACTCAAGTGTCATTTTACAGCAATCAAGCATACTAATTTATAATATTTTGATCATTTGATTACAACTGGTGTAATACAATCCCCAAATAGGGAAGTAAATTTCCAAAACCTTTCCCATATGTCTGAAACAGTTTTAATTTTACGACACTCCAAACTTCCTTCTAGTGAACTGTAATTTGTTTTTGCTGATCAAATCTGTGTTGAATGAAAAAGTACGAAAACGAACAAGAAATAACAAATATAAAACACACCCAAAAAAAAGAAGCCATTCCAGAGGAATTCTGTCAGTTTTTTTCCTTCAAAATAATTATTATATTAGACAACAAAGAGTTCTAGAGGTAGAATTAAGTCGAATATTGACACAAAAGACAGACACAAATATAGAACCAGATTCCCAATATGAAAAAAAGATGGAAATAGACAAAAAACAGTGAACAGTGGACAACAAACAAAAGACAACAGACAATACAATACAAGTTAAAACCAACGAAAAAATGTGACGTTTCGAGAACTGCTATCTATTTTCGTCTTCAGGCTGAGACACAGCTGGTCGGAACACCAAGATGTGAATGAAGTTCAATAGAAAATTGGGGTTTATATAGCCTGGATGGTCACTAACCTGCTCAGCCAATGGTGGCAAAACATGTGTGATTGGCTGGGCTCTCAGCCAATGAGAGCAAATACTCTCCTGATTGGCTGAGTACCTTGTAGTATTGTTGGCTGGTGTTCTGCCGAGACTGTTAAATATAGATCTGTTTATATATATTTATTTTATTTTCTAACATGGTTTCTGTTTTTATTAAAGGCAACCACACATTTTTCAGTTCAATGCTCTTGTTGGCTTATGATGTGTTTGTTACTGGCTATGTAAGCTGATTCTTTTATTTTTAGTTTGATTCTGTCTTTTTCCTGACTAATTGGGGTAGCTTAGTCCCAAAGAATTGTGTGGCTATTTCCCCATGCATGTTCGGCAATTCTAGATTTCTGGATTTCACCCTTTTGCGTATTCTTGTAGTCTTTGATGCGAGTGGATAATGTTCTACCACAGGGGCATAGCCAAGGGGGGGTTAGTGGGGGTCAGAATCCCCCCATTTAGCCCCATGAAAGCTTGGAAACATTCATATAAAAAATGTGTAATGTTTTCACTTATAGAAATTTCTTAATTTAGTTACGAAAACAGTTTGAAAAAGCCTTATTTTGCACCCTGAAATCAAAAATTTTCTCGAGGGGAGTACCCCCGAATCACTATTTCAAAAGGGTGAAAAATTAACTATGTTTAATATTTTAAAATTTTAACATTTTCATTAGCAACATATACTCTATTATTAGTTACTAAAACTGTTAAAATAACACTACTTTGCACCTTAAAATCCAAATTTTCCCGGGGGAGGGCCCCGGACCCCTCGCTTTAAAGAGGTGGCCTGTGTTTCTTCACAATATTCCCAGGTCAAAACCTCTCCCTTTCATAAATCCTGGCTACGCACCTGTTCTACCAGTTTCACCTATGTTTGGAGAGCCAAATTCGCATGGTATTTGGTACATGCATTCACGGGTCTGTTGTTTATCTACTATGGTTGTTTTTCAATGTGGAGCTGGAACAGAATCCTGTTCATAGGTCATATTTGTTGGCTAGCCTTCTTATTTTTTCAGAGAGTCCATGGACGTATGGAATAATCAGAGTTCCGGGAAGTTGTTCGTCTGTGGTGACTTCGCACTATGGTGAATTTTTTTCACTTAACTGCTTCTCAATGATAAATCTGGGATACTTGTTGGCCATGGAAATCTTTTCATAAATGACACTGTTCCTCAATTAATGTTTTCCTGTCTGAGCAGATCTTTTCTGCTCAATTGGCTACGTTGCGAACAATTCCCTACATTGTACTTGTTGAAAGGTTAGATTCAAAATGCAGGTGTTTACTAGTATGTGTCGGTTTCCTGTACACTTTAGTGCTAAGTCTGTGATTTTCTTTGGAGACTAGGGTGTCCAGGAAAGGGATGCTATTGTTGGATTCTATTTCCTGTGTGAACTGTATTGATGGCCGGAGTGAATTGAGGAAATCTGAACATTCTGGCAGTTTTTCCAGTCCACGTTGCCAAACAAGGAATGTGTCATCTATGTATCACAGCCAAATTTTGGGCGGAGTTGTTGTGTTACTTAGTGCTTCTTGTTCCAGATTCTTCATGAATATGTTTGCAATGAATGGTGAAAGTGAGTTCCCCGTAGCCATGCCATCAGTTTGTTTATCGAAATCTTCAAACTGAAAGTATGTTGTGGTAACACAGTGTGTCACAAGCTCCATTATGGATGAGATGGGTATGGGTGTTCTTTCACTAAGAGTGCTGTCATTTTCTAGTTTGGATTTCACTATGGCAAGTGTTTCTGCTACTGGAACATTGGTGAACAAGCTCTGGACATAGAAACTCACCAGGATGTCGGATGGTGATACCTCTAGGGTTCTGGATACAGAAATAAAGTACGGCCTATCATTAGTTAATGCAGCTCCCCGTGCCAAAATCTAAGTATCTGTTAAACATTGTTGAACCTGTAGCCTGCCAGACACCTATATTCATTAAAGACTCTAGCCACTTTATCAAAACATTTTTGCCAAAATGTACTAAAGAGTTAACCAAAATACAATTTTTATTAACTCTACGTATAGTAAATACTTACAGGAAGAGTCTGCCTACAATTTACACATGGCCATCCTATAGGGCTGTATGTGTGTCGCTTGTTATACGCAAGTAGGCCCTAGTTACTTGATAACCAGCGACAACAAAGCACTTAAATGGATCTTGGCGGAAAAATGTATTCTGTGGACTAAACCCAAATGGACCTGTTTATGCTAATTTCCACATCACAGAATCATCCACTAGTGAAGGAACTGGCAACCGATAGTACTCCATAAAAAACTGCAAACAGAAACTAAACAAAGTTTATCGTATGTTTGTGTAGCTCCAAAAATATAAATAAAATAATGTTCACCAATTGGAACACTGATTTGATCAATGAAAACAGACAAAACTTATACCATTCATTAAAATCATATCTGCAGTATAAGCAAAAGGAGATACTGGAAACTATACTTACAGTAGCTTCAAGTTTTTGACCATTTGCCCACACATCCAATGTATCTTTTTCTGAAACAGAAACATTATGTGGTTTGTTAACAATAAACTTGTACACAACCACACTAATTTTTAAATAAACTGAAATAAATACAATATTGTCAATATTGTTCGAAATAGGTATTGCCTAACATACCAAGCACAACTCTGTATGTTTCATTTCCAGCATCTACAATCCATGTCTTCATTGCTTTAGTTTGAGTTTCCGTGAATTTCTCATACGTTTTGCCATTCACTTCCAACTCATATGAGTAAGCAAAAGTGCCCATGGGTTCCACTTTGATAACACAGTGCACTTTGCCTATGTCAAACTCTTCGTTGCCGACTAGCTTGAACATCCAATCCCTGCGGAACAGTTCCTTGCCATCCACTCTGATGACACGTTTGCCAGACATTGTCCCATGCTCAAACTCTATCCTATGGACATGGTCACTCAGTGGTACGTCCCAGAAGGCAACTAAATCATCAGACATCACGGCAACCTAGACACATGTAAAGAAATTATGAGGTTCAGATCACTGCTCCAACGGAGCCATATTATCCAGTAATTAGTAACTGTATTTTATTAAAAGAGATCTTACTTCACCTGCACAGCATAGGTGAAGTGATAGGAATTAAATGAAATTACACAAAAATGAGCTACAATAAAGCCAGCGACAAAACAATAAATTTCAAACAATTAGGTCTGTATATTGTGTACATAATTCACAACATAAAAGTTGACTAAATTGCTTTGCCACAGTGCTAGCGAAACTCCTTTGAAATTGGAACTCAGTTCAACTCGAGTTCTTCTGAAGAAAAAAAGAGCTAAGCTCAATTGAAAGTTCCTTTGCACGAAACGAAATAACTCACACTCCAAAACTCATATTTCCTGGAGCTTAGCTAATTCTCAATTCTTTTCATTGACTCTTAGTTATAGCAAAAAACTGTTATTAAAATTTACGTCACATATATTCATATGCATTACCGTAAAATTAACTTTAAACACTAACTGGCACAGTTAGTTTATGTAAGTCTAAATTATCTTGAAGCAAAGTTGCATTTTTTAAATATTAAACATAGCATACATACACACACACACACACACACACACACACATATATATATATATATACACACATATATATATATGTATTTCATTACAAATTAATATTTGAGGATTTTCTCAAATATTTTCATTGACTATTTTTTTCTATTACCAAAAATTTGAAAAGGGCTCACTTTACCATCAGAAGGGTTTTACAAGACTACTGAAAAAAAGAATATCTATCCTGAAAATACATTTATGACATTTGATTGTAGTTTGTGGGCAAAGTTAAAAAAAAAAAAAAAACTAAATAACTTTGGTAAGGTATCTATTTTAACACAGACATGTTAGTTGTAATTACAGAAACAAGCCACATAAATATATAAAATTAATTTTTATGATTAAAAAATATTTTTCTGTTTAAATATAACAATATTGACACTAGACACAAGACAGGTTAGTTGGGTGGTCAATGAATAATAACTTAGAACCACTGAGTTTAACCAAATTCACTATTTTCGCTGTTACCTACACAATTTTATTTACCAAAGTACAAAGTACCAAATTTACATACAGTGATTTACAATTGCAAGCTTCTGTTTATAAACATCAGCTACGCGCAGGTTGCATGTTTTGAGTGTGTAAGAAAGGAGGTGGGGAAGCAGGGAGTTGCTCACTCAGTACGGCATGCCTTATCTCGCCAAAGGACTGCAGTATCTATCCCATAAAATTTGTCTCTGCCCATGTTAGAAGATAACAGTAGCATTTCTCTCATTCTCGATCTCTCTGCCATGCATACACACACAAGCTTCCTCTCCCCTGTCTTTCTGCAACTTGCAGTTATCAGGGATCAATATTTCACTGTTCTCCATCTCCCATACCAACATAACATCACGGCCACACCACATCCAGAAGTGTGGAGATGCAGCTGGGTGGACTGTTAAGAGAGATAAGGACGCCCAGTGACGAGTATTGTTTCATGGTGCTTACTCAAGATTATCAGGAGGACTGAGGAACGTAAAAGTAAGAGCAAGTAGTGCATTATCGGGAGGACTGAGTAACATAAAAATAGTGCAAGTAGTGCGCTCATATGAGCTGACGCTACAAAACAGGGAGCTAAGCTCCTGCGGAAACTACTAAATAAAAAAAGAGCTATGCTCCACAAAATAAAAAATAAAAACACTAGCTACAAGGAGCGCGCTGCTTTGTACTTTGAGCTAGCTTCTTCCAATCACTGTTTTGCCATATATTGCATCATGTAGCTATCAGGGGACTGAATGTATACTGAATTTATTACATTTATAAGTGGTTATATTAAAAAACTGCTGGGGTTAGGAAGGTTAGCCGAGTCACTTACTCTGGTTTGTTCTATCACCAGCGTACAGTAAATGTACTTGTTCTCATCACTGTTCCAGTAGAAACTAAAAAGAAAAATATAAGTACTGTCAATATCTGTATAAATAAATGTGATTGTCGGAATAACAAAAACTGAATCAAAAATTCCTAACATTTCTAGTGGTCATGATATCTGACAAACATAGATACATTGTGAATTCTCAATTAGCTCCAGTAGTTATCACCAATGTTGTCTACTGGTTCATTTGAGTCAAGGGGCAGCAGTTATTTATTTTTCTATTACTGGAAAATAGCCCAGAAATCTAAGACCATTTTAGGCCAAAACCTCCAAAAAATTTGTCCTAAGTTGAATTTTGGCACACTTACAGAGTCGAGCATGCTTAATAGCATATCAAAACTTTATCGCTCAAAACCATGTGCGTCACATCAAAATTGTGCAGAAATGTCATAAGTGACGTGTTAGTGCTGAGGTCTACAAAACTGAGGTATTTTCAGCATATACTAAAATATCAGTGATAATCGAACTGTTTTTGTCATTGTTACACAGTCTTCTCTCATTTCTCATTTTGTGCCATAACCTGTGTTTTTAACTGTTTTCGTAGCATGTTCATGCTAGGAACAGCAAGCAGTGTGTGATTTAATGTAAAAATGTCTGTATTCTAGAAGTATGGTAAAAAATGATACTAATTATCACTACAGATTGGTGATTAGAACTGACAAAATTATTTTATGAATTGTAGACAGTATATAAAACAAAGCGAGAACCCATCTTGATCAAAAATTTACGTGTCAACGATGTCGAGAACAAGCAAGAGAATTGGTAGCTTGACCTGTACGCCGCACCGAGCCAGGTTCACTGCAACGCTCTAATTGTTCTAGAGATTAAACGAAATGTGCTAACTTGTTCACACACATACCAATATAAAACTCAAAGAATGGGCAACAAAACATATGTGGGATGATTTTTACAAAGACATTAAATTTTGCCAATAATCTTGGCCTAATTTTCATAACTGTGATAAAATAACAGATTTCTTCAATTTGTTGTTTTACTGTGTATAGTTAACACAACATTTTTAGGCACTTCTCAACATATTGACGTAGAACAGAATTTCTAGATTATTTTGAACTATTTACCTTAATTGTACTGTAAAAGTTATGCCTCATGGCAGCAGTTTTGTAGAACTCTGCAAAACACGTCTCTTATGACAGTTGCACGATTTTGATGTGATGCACATGGTTTTGAGCTGTAGAGTTTTGATATGTTATTAAGCATGCTTAACTATGTAAGTGCGGCAAAATTTAGCTTAGGACAAATTTTTTGGATGATGAAACCTTCGTTTCCTGACCTAAAAATGTAGTAGTATCAGTGTACTGTAAAATCCAGTTAAATATTTATGAAATGAATAGAATTTTTGATTTATTACACAGAAAGATTAATTACAAGGTTAAGATACACAGTAATGCATCAGGTTCAAACATTTTCAAAGTTATTATGCAAGAAAACAATGAAGTAAGCTTCTTACAAAGGTTGTACTGTACATAATTGAGTGGAGTGTTCAGAGTTATTGTAAACACTGAGGTATGGTAGTTTATATTGCATTCTGTAGATTCCAATCAAGAATGTCAATAGCACAGTACAGTTACATATCAAGATTAGTTAAGCTGTGAGCATTCTTAATTTTTAATAGTGTTGTTCTATTTCAACTGCCGCAGAAATAGGTAAGCCCTACCTCACACACTGAGCGATACGTGAAGACTTCCACAAAATAAAAATTCATTCGCTGCTTGCTAACTGAAAATTTAGAAAGACAGGAACGATTTTGCCCATGACACTCTACTCATCTCTTGCCTCAGGGCAAAAGAATTGTAAAATAACTATAAATTAAGGAAATAAACATTCAGTCAGCAACTAGACTGGTGTCTGGTGGCAAGTCACTCATTAGCTTTAAGTGCCTAACCTCTCCAATTCCCTCCTGAACGTCCGGCATTCCTCTACTTGATCCTGCAAAGCATTCCATTCCCTCTCAGTCCTCCACCAAATCTTATGGACCTTCACATGGTTTTACTTACTCCCTCTATACAATCCCTTGGTCAACCATACCTTCAACTTACCCCACACTCTTCCATCCTCATTTAATACCCTGACACCGTTGGTACGAGACATGACTGATTTATAGACTGAATTGATGGTTATGAGGGTGGGCGCCAACGATACTCCTCAGTATCACCCTTAGAGACTCTGTTATCCCAGGGGATGGGTGTTCTGGTCACATGCCTAGTTATCGTCTCATTCCAGGTGTGGTGATGGTTATGGCTTTACTTATCTGACATGAACACCATTATATGATAAGGGTGAATAGCATGAAAACAATATCTCTTTGCACCACGATTTATTACATACTGAATACAGCATGCCTGAATGAATTTTATGTTAAGTCAGTCCAATGTGTGGCGGTGGAAGGAAACTGTGCTCGCGCCTATATATTCTGTATGAGTTGAATGCGGGGTTGTGCGGGGTGCTCCCACGGCACTTGAAAATGCAGCTCCCTATAGAGCAGAGAACCGATGCCCGCAGTGATGGACCACGGTTTTGCCCGGGAAGCGGGCGTGGATGATGGATGGTTGGCACAATGACGATAGTGGTACACGCTGATGAATGAGGCTGCACGCAAGAAATGAAATGCAACTTACGTGAACCGTATGCAAAATTATGTAGATGTATGAATACACAAAGTACCTTTGTTCACTCTACAATGATTGTAACGGCGTCGTTGGTGATGAGCACGTGGTTTCACAAAACCGACCGTAAAATATTGACTGATGCATGAAAATGATACATAATTACGTTACTGAATAATACAAATATGCCCTGACATGACTGACAGTTAAAAACACTGAATAATCTTCATCTATGTGCGGATGACTGCCGATTACAAAGTCCCTAGCCACGTGGCATGAACAAAGCACACACTAGGTTTTAAATTAAAGTACCATTTACGGTAATAATGATTAAATGAAGCGGAATGGCATTTGCCGGGGAAATAGGGCCTAAAACGTGTACGAAAAATTATGATCCGGTGTATTAAATAACTATGGTAACCTACTTCAGTGAAACAATGATGGAGCGTACACGGACAGCATCTTATCTCGCCAGAAGCCTGCGACGAACTGCGTGGAGGAACATGGCCGCTGATGACTCATGGCCTATCGCCGGGGCATTCACTTCTGGCGTCACACACAACTGTTGTATCTTAAATGAATTATTACATTAAATGTACAAAAACGGCACAAAATGAATTATACACTGCAAAAACAGGTTACACGCTGATTCTGGCATTGAATCCCTCAAAAATACGTTAATTACGGTTTTAAATGTTCAAAATGAGTTGGCCAAACTTCGGAACATTTCCGGGCGGCGGTTTGAATGTCCATCGCGACCACTTTGAAAAAAGAAACACTAGACATACACAATCAATGACCTTGTGGAAAAGAATACATGCAAAACACTAGAACACTAAATTAATAAAATATTTCATGAGTCTGTAGTCATGCATATGCTCATTCTCATGGATTTATCGCTACGTTATGGGCTTACTGCCCCTGATGGCCCTTGGCCGGCGTCAACCCTAAACAGTTTGACCAGTCTCTCAACCCTGTCCTTCAGGGAGTGTCACCCCATTTCCTTCAGCATCAGAGATGGCCTAAAATTAGCTTAATCTTCTCCGACCCGTCCCTGTCATCACCTCCAACCCTTCACCAACTTGGATGGACTCCTCTGCACCATCTCCAGCAAGGGTGTTTTAAGGGGAGGGTGGGGGGGGGGCTACTGAGCTGAAGGGGCCCCCCCCCCCTTACCAAATTGTGTTCAACATTATGTAGCCTTAAATGTATCCAGTTGCCACGAGGAAATCTGAGTTTTGTTCTAAGATGATCCAAGAACATTTAATGTGTCCTACTTGTATGTATGTTATTTTTAATGTTTTGTAACGGTAAACAACTACACTCTTGAGATGGCTGGAATTTTTTACAATCCACAAAATCTCATTAGGTCCCCCCCCCCCCCCCAATATGTTTCTAAATTTTCCATTGCTCTCCAGTTTCTTCACCTCCATATGCAGTAGCATATCTCAGCATTAGTGTTTTAATAGTGCCATATGACTTCTGCTTCACTTCAGTGATGACTCCCTTCGGAACCCTTCTCATAACTGGAGCCTTCCTCTCCTTATAAACTACTCTCTGCATTTGTTTTGTCCAGCCAAGATATCCTTAAATCACCCCAAGGTACTTGTACTTAGAGGTAACCCCAATCTCTTAACCACCCCATTTAAAAACTTCTTCACTCCTATTATGTTTCTTCATAAATCTTACTACCTTTGTCTTTCTCACATCAATCTTACTTTTATTTCTGATGGTCAACAATCTTACTTACTCAATATCTTACTGCAATTGTCTGTCCCACCGGACTCTTCATACAAGACACAATCATCTACAAACGGCTTCAGTTTGCTACCAACACCAACCTCCATGTCATTTACCATAACAGTGAGCAGCAGGAGGGCTAGTACATTTACTTGCACAGCACCCCCTATGTTACCCTTCCTTCCTATGATAAAACCTTCCCTACTTTCACCATTTGTCTCCGTTCTTTCACAAAATCCCCCATCCACTACACCACCCTTCTTCCTCAACGAGCATGTCTACTCTTCATGAGCAACCCAAGTGATAACTAATCACGTGACAAAAAAAAAAAACATTATATTATTTCCTCATTCACTGCCAACTCCAAATACTCCACCAGCCCAGCAAACTGTCTCATACAAGAAGCATCTCCTAATCCAAGCTAATTCTCCTGCACCCAATTTATCTCATGCATCATCTTTAAAACATACTGTACCACTAGCCTCTCCATTATTTTTCTTACATTTGCAGTGAGACTCACTGTCCTGTAGCTTCCAGGATTCCCCATTTCTTCCCCCTGCTTGTATACTGACACCACTAGTGTCTCTTTCCATACTTTTGGTACCCTTCCATCTTTTAATGACTTTCTAAATAATAATTCAAGGTACCTACACAGTGGTGTAGCAAGGATTTTAGCTTGGAGGGGGCCAACAGTCACCCATCCTCCCTATTGAAGCGGGGGGTTTGGGGGTCCTCCCCTGGAAAAATTTGTATTTCAAGGTGCAAAATGAGACTATTTTAGCAGTTATCCGAGCAGAAATAAATAAAAAAAAATTAACACAGTCATGCCATGTTTTTCATCTAGTTTTTTTTAAACATATTTCTTGTAATGTTATCAGTAATTTTTAAACTGCCTTAAAGTGTCTCTTAAAGACTTATTAAAAACATGCTTTTATAATGATTAACGATACATTTTAACTGTTATATATTGTATTAGTAGCTCATATAGGTCTAATCTCTTTATAAAAGTCTTTTAATTTAACTTATTTGAGAAATGCAATATTTTCAGCCTGAATGATCAAAAGAAAACCCAACGTTATTTGCCATCAGTTAAAGGAAGTTCTCGCCTAGCACATAAACTGTGATACATAACATGTCACAAGTATTTTTTTTTACACAAAACTGCTGAAATTATTGCCAGTATCTTTACATATTAGAATAAAATATGCACCTATATTTTAAAAAATATAGCACACATTTTAAACATATTTGTAACACCTTTAAAACGGATGTAACTGCTTTTTGAAAACTGATGTATCGAGAAAAATAACAACCGAACTTGTAAAACAAAAACAGAACAGCATTTGTTTGACTTTATGTAGTGTATCAGTGTAAGGTGTAATATCTATAACTGGAGTTTGTTGATATGTTCTCTGTGGAATAGCAGTTTGGCTATAAATATAATATTGTAACGTTTCGTTTCTTAAGAGTGTTTCTATAATTGATCGTACTTACTTCAATGTTGTGTATCTTCTATGTATATAATATCCATGACATATAAACAAGAATAATAAATGGTCTTCAACTTGTAAAGAACTGATTTATTAAATATATAACAACTACGACATAACATGGCGCTGCGGACAAAGAACAATTAAGGGTGAGTTTTGAAAGCATATAGTTTAGAATAAATTATAAAATGGAAAACCTAAAACCACCACAACCAATGTGCTTGGAAGGAGATCTTGCTGCTAACTGGAAAAAATGGAAGAAGCAATTTAATAATTACTTAATTGCTTCTGGTGGTACAACTAAAAAGGAAGACATAAAGATTGCCACTTTATTACATGTACTCGGTGAAGAAGTTCAAGATTTATACTTTACACTAGACGTGCCAGAAGCAGATTCAAAAAAATATGATAAGGTGTTGACACACTTAGATTCATACTTTTTACCTAAGACAAACCAAAGTGTTGAACGTCATAAATTTAATAATCGCGTACAAGAAGAAAGTGA
>PNEQ01011763.1:0-22177 GCA_003012365.1 Medauroidea extradentata | reverse complement strand
CTGAAAGGAACTTAGTCAACTTTTCTTAATTTTTAGGAAAAGCAAAAAACTGTTGCGTCCTAATGTAAATAATATTCCGGCTAAAAATTTTTTTCCGTGTAGTCTGACTAGAATCAAGCATTGAAACGTAAACAATACTGCAGTAAAAATTGTTGAAATTTTGACTTAGTTCCTTTTTCCCCAAAACATTGCGATCTGCTAAAATTATAAAACAGAGATAACAGTTTATTGCCCATTTTTACATAAAGAAAACTGAAAAATACATTGACATAATCAAGCATGAAGTAAATAGTAACAAATCAATAAATCGCTGACTTAGTGCCTTTCTCCCAAACAAGCGTTTAATGACTCGTGATTTATCCCATAAGGCTATACCAGACTTAGTTCTCTGCACCACTACACGACGTGTCTATGGATAAGTAGTGAATTTCTTAGGTAAAACAAAAAAGCCAAAATTGACTTAGTCCCTTTCAGCAAAAACCTATTCAATTGTTTTGTACAGCCTTTAAAGATGCGCAATAGGTATAGCAGTATGATAGTTTCCAATACTCCTCTTGTCCGATAACAGACACACATTGAAAAACATCTACTGTTCCACAACTCTTCTTGTCCTCAGGGTGTTCAGTTACAAAACTTTCCTTGTCCATACAGAAACAATTATTTAAAATCTCGCCTTGTCCTGTAAGCAGCCATGAACAAACTGACTGCATGAATCAAACGTAGTTATGTCCACATAATAGAAAGTCGAATGTAATACTTGTTTTAAAGGTAAAACTGTTTTTTAATATCACAAAAACGTTTTCATTTGTTGGTATCACAGTGTGTCGAGGATCGTCTAAAACAGAGCAAACCACCAACACGTTTATTTACACATGGACAGAACTTGATACACATAAAGGCTCTAACGAAATTACATCATGTATTTACCACCGCTTGCAGAATACTGTCATGTATACCACCATAACAACTATACGGATTTTTGCTGATGGCTGCGGGGGCCAAACAAAAATAGCACTATGATAGGTATGGTATCAAAATGGTTGAAGTGTGAAGCACCACAACACATTAAGGAAGTACACATAATTTTTCCAGTACCTGGACACTCATTCCTTCCGGCAGACCGGGTTTATGGTCGTATTGACAAAAGGGTTAAAGCAAAGTAAGTAATAGTGTCACCCGAAGAATATTTTGATATATTTGGAGAATTCGGAATTGTTGTCAGGCCCGGTAATGCTGGTTTTGCTTTCTACGATTGTAAATCAGCTACAACATAAATTGTGCGTCCTACAAGTTCATGGCACTTCAAATTTTGTAACACGAAGCGGTTTATTTTGAATAAATCAAAAGGAGGCAAAGTTCTCATTCGAGGGGAACCCAATTATCGAACTGACCTTATCGAAAGTAAAGGTATCTGCAGACGTGGCAAGTGTTTTCAGCAAATAAACCCAAGAATAGTTCCACTAGGACTTGACCCACACACTGCCAAAGCCATTGATGTGAAGAAGCTACTGTCGAAGCACTATGGCCCTAATGGAAGGAAAATGCAAATTTGGCTTTTTATAGAGATGTTCATGCCGGAGAATACACAACTGTGCATGAAGAGGATGATGATGAACCCATGGTGGATGAATATTTGAGAGTATAATGTATTGAAACAGTTCAAAATGTTTTGTAGGTGACAATATTGAGAAAATTATAGAGCGACTTCAGTAACTATAGAATGTGAATATTAATTTGAAATAATTCTGTGTTGTGTTATATAACATATTATGTATCATAATATAACATGATATGAATGATAGTGTGTGTCACAGAGTTTCCTTGAAAACAATTCATTTTGTATTATATACTGTTCCAAGACTCTCCTTGTCGAAGGTATTGTTCCAAAACTCTTCATGTCCAATATGCATGTTATTTTATTTCATATTTTTGGTTACAGTTACATTTCAAAGACATCAAGGAACATATTCGAGATCAATTTTTTAAAATATTAGAAACTGCCCTGTGTTGGTTATGTCTGACCATGTTTGCATATCAGTTTTTCTCAATGTGGACAAGGCGACTTTTGTAACAGACTACTAGAGTGATCTCTGCTTATGAATAACATTCAAATAAAGTGTGATTACCTATTTCAGATTCATGACAAGAATTTTTTCTAGCGGCAAAAAATAACGAAATATATATAT
Source organism: Medauroidea extradentata (assembly GCA_003012365.1). Lineage (NCBI taxonomy): Eukaryota > Metazoa > Arthropoda > Insecta > Phasmatodea > Phasmatidae > Medauroidea > Medauroidea extradentata. The sequence goes on along the minus strand of PNEQ01011763.1, from coordinate 19,991 downwards.
ATATATATATATATATATATATATATATATATATATATATATTTTTTTTTTTTTTTTTTTTTTTTTTTTTTTTTTTTTTTTTGCTGTCCTTTCTACGTTTGAAAATCTTAGCGCCAAATATATTGGAAGGTATATGCGGGTACAATATGCCTTTATATATAACACTGAATCATCAGTTAATAAGTAATAAGGCCACAACTGCATGTCTCATACAGGCGAGTTGTTGGCGAGTGACTGCACGTCTGTTCAGTGACTTGCGTCTAGAGGCTAGAGGGAGACACGATGCGCGTGTTATCTCGTCCATACTAATTCCTCACTTTTAGACATCGAAAGCGCAAAATACGTCCACCAATGCGGTCACCTTAAAATAAATATTATAAGCTAATGAAATCTAGATTTTTTTAAATTACTTGTACAGCGTATTGATGACTTTTAGATATTCAATTTTGTTTTACAACGTAACACTGATCTTTTAACGAAACACTTTCATAATCATATATTATTTTTTGCTAGCGAAGAACTATGTGATGGTAATTATTGGTCTGTGGTACAAACCCCAAAAAACGGACCTTAAATCCAATATAATTATCATCACAGTAATCCCTTAAATTTACCCAAAACTGAGGCAATCAATCTATCCGATAAAATTTCTCAAGGACGTTGAACTTGAAATTACATTTCAGACAAAATATTTGTACTAATTAGCATTTAAATCCGCTTTACTAGCCTCTATAATATTTAAACTAAGAAATATGAACTATTAGAAAATTTTTCGGCGTGAATTAGCTTAGATTGTGTTCTGCAGATGGAAAACTATACTTATAAAGTAAGGACACGCACATGTCTCCACTAAATGACGCCACTGAACATTTCACGTGACAAAACTTCATTCTGAATTGTCAATTCAACATGGGTGTCGCGGTGGCCGCATGGTCAGACCATGGCGATCCGGGTTTGATTCCCGACCTTGTCGGTTCCCGGATTTTCGCATGTGGGAACCGTTTCTCCCGCCCTTTCATTCCGGTGCTGCTCCATACTGACCTCATGTCACCCCTCACCAGCAATACAGAACTCGATATTGAGCGCTGACCAAAATTTCTCGCTCAGTCCATTCACTGACCACACATATTTTAAAAGTCGCATAATTGTGGAAAACGTTGACACTATTTTCTACCCCGATTTCCTCTTAAATATTTTTACATAAAGTACATTGGTTTATTTAAATAATCATTAAGCATGGTATCGATTGCGAGATATTAATCTGTATTTACAATGTCCATGTTTACGCTATGTAGTACAACCACTGAGAGAATTTTCATTACACTCACTTTAGTCGGTCGGTTACTCGTTAAGCATATTCAAGTAGCTACATCGGCAGAAGTTTATATATTTTACTTCATATTCACACAAGTGGAAGCAGAGGAAATTGTAAAAGCTATACGATACGAGCGTCGTACAGAAAAGAAGCAGTAAAAAAATTCGTTGAGAGCGGAACAACGTAAAGCCCTTGTGACGGTGCTATTGAAACGTTAATTGGTGGCATGAAGCGGAGGAGTGCGGTTCAACTCACTTTTCATCTATATAGCGGCGAAGTTTAAAAGAGTCATGTTAACGATTATCGCCCTCCCAGGCAGCAAACATGCCACGGCACGAGGAAGTTTGCACGTGCTAATACCCTTTCCAACCTTACGATACTCCGCCGTGTAATTCTCCTCTGCGATGCATTATCTCTAGCTGTAATACATCCTTGTTGAAATACTTAAATTTGCATGTTGTACCTGTGTTTAAAACCAGCTTCGCACCGAACCTATTCCAACAAGCAGCAATATCATACAATTACATTAAGTCTACAGATTGTGTCCCGAACATCATTACCTTTAACATGATTTTACTTGTATGTTCGTGTTTATTTTGATAAAAAGATGTATAATTTATTTAAAAAAAAAACGTTAAGAGTGAAAATGTAACTAATATATTTAGTTATTGACTGCAGATATGCTGCAAGTATTACAGTTAATATAATTTTTAGTATGAGGTGATACTCCAAGAAAAGAGTACTTTCATAATAACTTATGCTAAGTTTCCTATCATTTACCACCCCATTCAATTTTCAACACTTGTGTAATGTCACTACATATTTAATCTCATAATAACGTCTAAGAAGTCCACATAAACAGCATATACAAAGTACATTTCGTGTTTACACAATTCATAACCGGAATACTAAACTTTGTTTATTTCTTTCTTTTGTTCTTTAAATATTAGACATGCACATGAATATGAAATAATACATTGTGAAAATAACGCTATTCTTATTAATTGTGTGAGTTATGTCAGCCCTTGGGTGGAAAAATTCCTTAACATTATATCGCTAGCTATGGGAGAAACATACATTAAAATTCATACGTGAAAACGACAATTTACAACTTGTTGAATAGGTCGGTTGCACTTTAAAAATAAATCACTTTCTACGGGAATTTAATGTTATTATTTTAGAAAATAAACTTTAAAATTGTGTCTTCGGCAAGTGCCTGAAACAGGTTTTGTCATGGTCTTATATTATATTAAGGATTTTTTTAGAGGAGAAGAAGAAACACGACAATATCATAGGAAAGTAGATTGAGTGTTATTTATTTTGAATGTTTGATGTTACAAATGAGAGAATATGTAAGGGCCACATTTGTATAAATGTTCTGAGGGATTGCAATACAGTTATAGAAAAAGAGTGGTATTGTTGACAGTGTCAGAAATTGTCACGAAGAAGTACGATGATATTCTATTATTTTTGCGCTATATAATGTGACAAAAATCAATGTTTCAAACATATGGAAATTTTTACTCAGTAAACGTAAAAAATTTAATTAAAACTAGATAAGAAATGAAAGCCAGTGTAAAATATAAAACCTCTATTTAGTAACTAACGAGTTAATTCAAGTAAAAATTGCAGTGTTAGAAATTAATCAAGTTTATTTATTTAATTAATAAATGAGTTTTCAAGACAAAGTACGTTCAGTTGTCTTTTGCAGAATATGATTAGAAAACATATACTCAAATTGATTTAAGTTCTCTGTGCACGAAATGGTATTTTAAATTTTACGACCCCCATTAAATGTCTTAAATTTATATCACAAAGTATTCCTTAAAACTTTACTCCCATATATTTTCATAGGCTTTCCTCTAATATTTAACACTATTTTTATGGTATGCATTTAAATTGCGAAATTTTTACGATGTCTGTAGGAGAAGTTGGTTATTGCTCTGACGAAGTAAGCCCTCACAAACTTCAAAATTTGTTGAAGTAATTTGTATTGAACTGATGCATATAGATAAGCGCAGAATTTAGTATGGTTTGTGAGAATTGCTATCATGAGACAGTATACACAATTAAAAATAAAAATTTTCACAAATTTATGGCATTGTAATATCTTTGCCTACCTAGTGAATACAACATTTACACCTATTTCAACCGTTAGGCAGAAAACTTACTTCTACTGCATTACACCGTATGCCATCCGACAGAAGAAGTTAAATTAGTGAACACTACCCTTGAAAATCAATTTAATTATTTATTAAAAGACATCAATGGGCATTATTGGCACAAACTTTCGCCCTCTCAGTCTTTTTTTACAACTGGCTGTTCAGTAAAATATCGTTCGTATAGCAATACTATTTAAGAAAATTCACGCGTGTGCTAAATGCGCCGTACTTTACGTAACATGCCCTGCTCTGTAAAAACCAAATAACAGTATAAGTGAAATACACTTCGTTCTTCTCCTCAGTATATGTTTTCAACAACACAGAAATATTTCTGTATCCGAGAACCTTATCGACGCAATGATATAGAATTAGAATATAATTTATAGCATTTCGGAATTCATTTCGTTGTTATATTTTTAAATACTCGTTGAATACCGGAAAACTATACAAAACATGGCTTCATTCAAAATACATAGTATACAAAAATTTCAACCCGATTCCTGGTTGCTGTAATTATGAAACATGTTTACTATCTCAGGCTCGAAGATCGATATTTTTTATACTTAACAAGTAGCTTCTCGAAAAGTGTAACAAAAAAAATTATGAATATTAAACGCGGGTCAGTTTTTCTACGTATTGAAAGTTAAGAATTTATGAACGAAAAAAATATACAAGAAATACGGAACAATAATATATATATATATTTTTAGCGTGTATTGTTTAGAAGCAAACAACCGCCGTTATACATACTAAAAAAGTAATAAAATAATAAATTATATAACCTTCTAATATAATTAATGTATAAATTCAAGTAACAGTATAAAGGTAAATAGCTAATTTATATATATATATATATGCGTGTGTGTGTAGAAAGTAGCAGCCAATATTTACAGTAAAAATTATATCTTTGTATGTAATCACAACTTGTTATATACAAAGTATGCAGATGCAGAACATTTCGAACTAGAACGTTATAAAAGCATGTGCCCAAATAACATATAACACGTGCTAAAAGCATTCAAAACGTCCATACTTCGGAAAATCGTTTACAAAAATGATCGATACAAACAAAAAAAATGGTTTATTCATTTTCAAACGTCAATATTATGAACGTGACGGCGGGAGCTAACATTCACTGTAAATTCATATAAGTGTATATTTGTATGACATGTCAAAATGTCAACTGCGCAAATATTTCCCGTTGTATTGTTTATCAAGTAAAAGACATGGTATTCTATTTTGTGGGGCGTCCAGTTTTCGTTTCTTTCTATTATGTACATGTACAATTTTTTTATACCAGTAACAGTTAACAGTTACAAAACACGTGTTTACATTATCATTTGTGGTTAAAACTTGAAATTGTTTATATTGCCACTGACTTATACTTTTACTGTTCCTTTGACACCTACTTATCTGTATATGTGCGTGTGTGTGCTCATGTGTGTACGTGTGGTTGTGTGTGAGTTTGCTTGTGCGTGAGCGTGTGTAGTGTGCATCAATTTCTTTTATACCCAAAAAATCTCGTTAACTCAGATTTTTAGTTTTATACACATATTGCTGCGTTCGAATTACAAATACTTCGGTGATTTAGTGCGTAAGTAAACTGATGTCGGTTAATCTTTTACTGAGACTATAATATATCTACACTTTAGATACAAAATTTTATGCAAGCTTATATAGAATGTACCATTTAGAATAATTCATTCAGTTATAATGAAATGTTTAAATATAATTAATTAATTTTTCGTTTTGTTATAAATAATAATAACGAAAGTTTATGGTACCAAAGATTGTGTATGATGCACAATTTCGGAAGATACTATAGGCGGTTATTTATGGTCGAAGTAAGTTGAGTTTGATAACACATCACCAACGATATATAAATTATGTAATTTGTAAGTTGATTTCCAATAGACGAAACGAAAGACTAAACACACACAAAATACAAAAATATTCCAATTTAAATCCATGCGGTGTGTGCCATTCTTTCTTATTCAATGTAGAATAAAGACTCCTTGGTCTGAATTATGTAATAATATAGCATGAAAGTGTAAATGATGTGTATGAGTGAATATTACATTTTGCCGTTCTCTAGTTGATGCAAACATGACTTATTTTATTCTTAAATTATCCACTGATTGCACAGACGCGTATTATCATATTGCAGTTTTGAAGAGCTTCATATATTCCAGTTTTTAAATACGTGCGACTTTCGCTGGAATTTTAAAGAGCCTAATAAAACTGTTATTTTCTCCCACCAAGACCGTTGTTGTCGGAATGGGTAATCTTGTACAGTTTGTTTTTCATGATTTGTACTTCTTTGTAAATAAAGGCCAAGTAGCCGCTCAATCTTTTGAACGGGGCAGGAAGTTGCTCCTGGCCCCCATAAAAAAAATAAACTTTTATTGGAACTAACCGAATTTTACTGCACAAGTTAGGTATTTCAATGCACGTGTATAAAAATAGTTACAAGAAGTAGGAAGTGAAAAAAAAAACATTTATTGAAATATAATATTTATATAATAAAGTACTACTTGTAACAAGAGAGGACATTCAAAATAATAATTGAAATATAATTTACTAAACTGTTAACCAATAATTCGACTGAGCTTTGAAGTTAACGCGTTATCGTCCCTGCAATATTTAAATTTAGCTGCTGTGGGGCATGTAATATTGACTGAGGCCTTGCCAAGAAAAACAGCGTAACCGCCGGCGTGAAAATGTAATATAACAGCAAATAGCTGCACAGCGGCGTGTGAAATTGACGTTCCATGGTCGTGCTGACAGGCAGCATTTAAACCACGTGGTTTCTTCCTACCGTCCGGATAACATGTGACAGGATTCCCCATCCTCAAAATATCCCTAAGGTAAACATTATTTCTTTCTCTCTTCTTTCATCGTTTTCTTCTGCAGGTTTTGAAGTTTACATCTAACGAACACGTGTGTGTGTGTGTGTACGCGCGCGCCTTATGCATATATGTATAAACACACGTAACATATGTGTGCGTGCGCACACGCATACATGCGTGCACACACTCATATATAGGCCATTCAGGATAAAGTGAGCACTAAAAATTTAACCTTAGAAAAATATCACTAGTCGTTACTGCATATAATTCAATATTCACTATAGTCCCATTACTGATTGTATGGTTGGCAGCGAAATTACACGATATTTTTCCCCGTGTTTTCCCAATTAAATACAATAATACCTAAACAAAATCAACCAAAATCAACAAAATTGAATTTTATATAATAAATAAGCTTTTTTTTATTAAACTGTATCGATTAATATTGACTGCACACTTAATCTTTCACGCGCAAACATAAAGTGACGTGCCAAGACAGGTTAGATATTTCCAGTCGTTAGCCGTTACGCGCGGAAAGATACGAATTGGCTGAGAATAGAACTTCAACAAGGTTTTAGAGTGCTCACATTATCCAGAACCACCTATGCACACATGTATGAGTATATAATGACGTTTCAAAACTGCATGTCAATATTTTAGTGCAACAATCCTCACATCTAGGTAAACAAAAAGGGTTACCGTAAAATGGTGCGAATAGGGACAGAATTTGAAACAGATAACTAGCTTAGACCTTTATCTTAAATTAAATTATATTCCAATACTATTACTCTTTGCCAAAGTATTAACTTGCCAACCTTACGAGGGCGTGGTAGAAAAATAAACGCTGAATACCTCAACTTAGATCTACACTTTTTGAAAGTCAATATACAGGATCTTTCTTAAATAGGGGGACAAACTCCGCTTGCGTGTTCCTTACGAAAAACTATGACGAAAAAATATGTTGCAACTTTCACCTCAACGTAATATTAAGGGAGTAATCGGTCTCTGAAAATCGAATTTTGAAACAGTATTTTCCCAAAATATCGGAAACTAATTGACATAAAACTACAATATTTTCAGCACTGCTTAATGCTATTGGGATTTGCAAACCAACAGCGAACGATGGTTGATACCTTCCGCCTATATGAATATAGCAGAGGTGGCTACCCTCGAATTGCGTATAACTTTTTTACCGTCTGGATTTTTGAACATCTGAAGATGGTTTATTGAGTAATGTTACCTGTCTAACAAAAAGGTTCTCTTGTTGCAATAGTCTAGGACTCATAGTTTTCTTTTAAATCACAAATGAAACTACAGCGATAGAGTTCCCGAAACAATGGTATCGTGAGTTAGAAACATGTAGGTAACGTTGAATGTGCACCATCAACAATTCAAGGAACACAACAAAATAAACACATGAACGCACTATTGCCTATGCTGTATGCTGTGTATCTTAGGTGCAAAACACAGGACTTAGGAACATTCTTGAATGACGATAAAAAAAAAGTGGGTTTGGATGGAAACCCATCACACGAAAAGGGATAGGTAGAAACTTCACTGAAACCTTTAAAACGCAAATATCCAAGTGTTGTGTTTTATTCCACAAAATTAATTTTACAGTACAAGTTTACCAGAAAGCCATCTTGTTTTTTTTTTTTTTTTTTTGCACATGACACTTTATTGTAGAAAAAAAATTAATGCGTTTTTTGTTTAAAAAAGTTCTGATTCTGTAGACACCAACAAGTATAATTTACTAGTAAAGAGTATTAATTGTAATGTGAAAACTTCAGGCATTAATTTTTGTTTTCCATGTAAGACACAGTTTCCGATCCGCAAAGAATTACCTAACAAAGTTATGTACTTTTTTGTTTTCAAATTTTGAAGCTTGTGAATCTGTTCATGGTCAACCAGGCATTTTGGACGTGTTCGCAGATTCATGACGAGACGTAATGGTGTACGTGCAGATTCGCGGGGTGATAATTTTGAACATTTCATGTAATGTTTGCCTACATCACTTAGCAGCATTGTATCAAGCATTGATGCCTGTGCCGTGTCTCACAGAAATGCCAAGGAGTAAACATGTAACCTTACTGATGTAATACCTTACATTAGGTGCTAACCTTTTCGAGCTACCCCCATGAGGGCAGGACAAGTAAGAAGAAGTCTTGTACGGTAATTTTTATGTGCTTCTTATCGATTGCCACATACATAAATGCTTATGGACTACCAGTACATTTAGCAACATAGGTTTTGCAAACCCTTAATTTTCCAAAATTAGGTATTATTTAGTGTTTCACATCACACAATCTGTATGCCTGTGTCAATTACACAAACCATATGAAAATTACGTATCATACAAAATTACGACACCAAATTCGTGCATTAGAAAACAAGGAAGTGCATAATTTTGTTAGGTTATTCTTTGCGAGACGGGAATTGTGCCAAACATGACAAACAAAAATTAATGTCTGAAGTTTTAACCCTACAATTAATTCCTTTTACTAGTTAATGGTACTTGTTGGTATCTACAGAATCAGAACTTTTTGAACAAAAACACATTAATTTTCCTTTCTCGAATAAGGTGTCATGTACAAACAAACAACAATCCTCTTTAGATCAAATTTTAACTTAGCTCCCAAACCCGGTTGATAAATAATACAGAAAACAAAACAACAAATTAATATATACAAAAGAATAAATTTCTAAAGTTAAATATTTAGACTAAACCCCAGAGTAATAAATTTTTCACACTTTTAACAGACAATATTATTAAAATAATCTGAGACAGATAAATTTAATAAGTTTTTAGAAACGTATATTTTGAAAATACAAAAAGAATTACCAAAGAATAAACGAACATCTAGAGCTATTAGACAAGGGTGTGCGTGCGGGGGTTTGCCATTGCCTTTCGCAGGAATTGGGGGGGGGGGAGGAGGTGTGAACGGACAAACACAACCCAGTCCTGAACTCGGGTATGTAGCCTAAGTTTCCCGTCCATGGCCGGGAATCGAACGTAGGACCATTGGTCCACAGGTTAGGAACTCGTAACTTCTCAGCCAAGCGGTTAGACATACCATAAATACTAACTTTAAGTAAACCACTGAGTTTTACGCTTGTTCTTACTAGCGTTAAGCGGTTCCGTAGATAAATGAACAATTGAGTATTTGACTGGAATAAAGGCATCAGTGAACTAAGGCCTTCCGTCCATCAAACAGTTTTTCTTGTTCCACAATGTCCATAGGAGATACTCACAAAAATGTTATACCGATATCAACCAACCAACCAACTTATGCATTTTTTCTTGACTTTGGACTGGTATCACTATGCTATAGATAATTGCTCTTTTACCTTTGACTCTGTGTATAGTAAATATTATAAACTCGTGTAATATAAGTAGCTGATAATTATTGGTAATAAGAAAAAATCATATGAGCTAGACAGTGAAATAAAACAAAAACGAATTGTTCCTGAACATGTACATGTCATTACCCCATAATGCCACTTTCTTACTAAGGCTTTTATTCCAGCCAACTCCTCAATTGTAACACGCTTAAATTCATTCAAAGAGAAGACTTTCTTAAGCACTAATATCTATTAAGGACGTTGAACCCGTATAAATTCAAAATTTTATATTTGTGCCAAACACTTTTCAACTTTTCCACATCAGATAACATGTCACTCCCCCAAATAAACAAAAAATAGGTCCCATAGTTTTAGAATAATCACCTGTGAAAGTCACAAAATTGCAGTTGCGGTGTAGCCAAAGTAATAAAAAATAATTAACTTGCAGGAACAAGATAATTCATATTGATACTTAATGAAGTGAGCTACTTCAAGACACTTTTGTAAACACAAGGCGAATCATTTTTGTATTTTTTAAAATATTATGAAAATGAGTACGTTTTTGCATAACTTTGACTTTTGGCTAAACCTAAAATTTTCAAAACTAACTTTTGCCAAACATGTCATATAATGCATTGATACATTGACTATCAGTTCCTGTAATTTTGAATTCATTAGTTAATTACTTTTTTTGATTTTTGCTACACCGCAATGCCCATTTTGTGACTTTGATGAGTGATTATGCAAAAGCTATGGGGCCTTATTTTTTTTTAATTGGGGAAATGACGTGTTATCTGATGTGCAAAAGTTGAACAGTGTTTGGCACAAATATATAAAAAAAAAAAAAAAAAAAAGGAAATTTTACGGGTCCAACGCCCTTAACCAGTTTTCTTAAGGGTGCGCACACCTCAGTTTTCAACGTCTTTTTTCATTTTTATATTTGTACCACATATTTTTTCTTATTTTATACATAAATTGTGATTAAATCTTCCTCTTAGGAAATTTTTGTATCTCTCGTAATGATTCGTAAACATCAAAATTTCGACTTTACGGTTTTAAGTACGCCACTAAAACCAACTGACATACAAAAATGAAAAAAAATTCACACTATATAACAATGTTGTAGGCTTTGATTTGACATATATTTTTAAAAAATATTTTTTTTTTGTATTTCTAAAAATTGTTGATATATTTTTAAATTTTCATTTCAAATTTCAGCATTTTTATTAAATACAAAAGTATTAATATTTTTTATATAGTTCAAATCAAAGCCTACAACATTGTTATATAGTGTGAATTTTTTTAGTTTGGTATGTCGGTTGGTTTTAGTGGCGTACTTAAAACCGTAAAGTCGAAATTTTGATGTTTACGACTCATTATGCAAAAACTATGAGAGATACAAAAATTTCCTAAGAGGAAGATTTAATCACAATTTATGCAGAAAATAAGAAAAATATCTGGTACAAATATAAAAATAAAAAAAACGTTGAAAATTGAGGTGAACCGCGCCCTTAACGGTAGCAAAACGCAAGCCCTGCTCGACGTTCGAAACCCACCCATACTTCGCGCCGACAGCTTTGTGTCGCGGGCCGCTATACCACGGGGGTCTACTCACTTGGGAACAGGAAGACAAATGATAACATGTACCAACCTGCTTAATTAGGATGCTGCGCGCTCGTGTAAAGTCCAACCCCTCCCCTGCTCCATCCACCACCTCCACCGCATCATTAAAGTTACTGGCGCTGTTGGTTGTTGTGGGTAGGTGCGTTTCCCCGGCGGCGAACAGGCAGAAGCTCCCGCCGTTTAAAGGGGGGTGTTGCACAGAAAACTGAAGAATTGTTAAACCGTGCATGTAGCCTTTTAGAGTAGCCACTGTGGCCTGCATGAAGTTACGTGCCCTGAAAATCAAATTAATAGTGGCAACTTCATTAATGAGGAGTTTGCGAGGACTTTGCAAGTGGACGCACACTTTAGAACACGCGCTTCAGAACATGTGTTTTATGCCATATCATTATCAACGACGGAATGATGGAGAGAAAAATAAAAAAATCCCTATTTAATTACTTGAAATAGTTACATTACTGACTTTACCAACAAGTATTTGCGAAGAGTGAAATTTGTATTGAAATAAAAGATTTTTATGTTGAATTTCAAATTTTTGCAAAATTCTGCTTTTTTTTTTTATTCACTAACGATGCTCTCCACTGAAAATTCAGTTCAGTATGAACGTGTTGCACCAGCAACAACAAATTAATTTAATAAAGTAACTGTCATGTACGCGTTTACTTTCTTCGAAGTAATACATTTTTATTGGTGAAAAAATTTTATTCTTCGAGAGGCCCTGTATTTGAGGCTTAAAACCAGGCGCTCGCAGGTATCTGCTTGTTCCGGATGACATGAGACGAGGCCCTCCAATGGAGAGATCGTGGAATGGTGAGGGTTGGACAAAAGAGAGATCCGCTTCAAAACCGCCGAGTATTGGCACCACGCGGCACAATTCCAACATGCGAAAATCTGAGCACCGACCCCGCCGAGAATCGAACATGAATCGCCTTGTTGGGAGGCATATACGCTAGCCACGGCTAAAACCACCACCCTTCATTTCTCATAAAACACTGCAAAGACTCTTCGTCGAAAAGAAAATAATTAATGTATACCGAATAATCATAAACTGCTAGTAGCCTACATACTACATCCGGTGTTTCCGTAAGCAAAATGAGATATGAAACATTATACGAACTATGCACTAGGCTTTATATAATTATTAAGGGACTTGCCGTTTTTTAAATATCGATTTTTTACAAACGGTCTAAGGCGGACTGACCCTTACCGCCTTGGATTTCTAAAGTTTATATTTATAGGTATATTCGGTTTTCATAGCCTAAATAAAAACTTAATCGATTGTCTGCGATTTTTGGAACATAAATGTATTCATTACTTTGTGACGGTAAAACATCTGACAAGAAACAAGACGTTACCACCATAACTGATAAGACTACTTTACTCAAAGTAGGTGCAAATTAAACCTGGAAGAGAAAATCGTTTGCTTAAGCTGATAATATTAAATTATAAGATTGAATTAGACATACGAAACACGAAATAAACTAAGTATAAATCAGCTTACTAACAAACATACGAGTACCCAATTTATTAAAATTGTAGAAAAACTTTTCTGTGTTTCTTAATATCATAAAGATAAAAAATATACATTATTGTCAAAATATTGCAAAAGGTAAAACTAGGTAGGCAAAAGTCGAGTCAGATTTATACGTAGTACGTGAACCAAGTTTGATGAAATTCCTAAAAATATTTCATCAGATAAGTCATACAATGCTAAAAATATTAAACAAGCCGTCATTTTGAAAATGCGAACATAGGATTAACGAAATACACAATATTACAGTCAGCTTTGTATGCAGTATATGTGTACCAAGTTTGGTGAAATTCCGAAAAAAATATATATATATATGTATATTAATTATAGATACACACAGGGTGTTCACAAAAACACCGAGAAACTCCAGCAGGTGAAACATTGTTAAAAATAAAGCAGGAAATATGCAAGACACTTTGTTCGTTATTGTGATATTAAAGGAGTAAATCGCGTTTGAAAATCAAATTTTAAAAATTTGATTACCCCAAAAACCGAACAGTGATCGGCGTAAACTTACAAAACTCACGATATTACTTCAAGAAAATAAGGCCGACAGACAAAGATTAAACGCTAGTTGAAACCTTCTACCCTTACGAAAATAAAAGGAGTGGCTTCCCCTTAAAATTTTGACAGCTTTTTTAGCGTCAGGATAATCCAGCATTTAAGAGTCAATTATTGGGTAATGTGGCATTAATAATAAAGAAACGTCCTCTTGTAGTGACTGTCTAGGACGCACAGTCTTCGTGCAAAACGCACGTCAAATTTTGGCGTGGTAAAACAGAGCCTAGCGTGTAGGCAACACTGCGTACACGAGTGTCTGGTTTATACCGCAACGCCGCATAGATGATGGTGTACATTCACTATAAATATCACGTACCGTAGCTTAAATGGCTCACATAACCGTAACCGACAATTTGTTCGTAGCTTAATATGTGTGTCTTTTTGAAAAATGATAAGTGTGCAAGCGAAACAAAATGAGTATTTTATTATGTTCATTAAAGTGCTGAAGAAAGCTCCAACGATACACAGAACATTTGCATCTCCGTGTCAGCACAAATTGTAGTATACAATAATGGAGATCTCTTCTCGAATATGCGTTACGATTTACGTTTAAATATGTTGTTTGTTAGCATGTGCCGTTAAATATTCCAGTATAAAACACACACACTCCATTAAAATAAATTGGTTCAAGGTAGAGTTTTAGCCGTAAATGCCACTTAGTAGTTAACGAGTGTTCATATTATATAGCAAAAATGTTAACTGCAGTAAACCTTTACGGTGTGTAAAATAACACAGTGCTGCACTGCTTGTGTAACACTGATGTGGCATTTGTTTTCACATGCTCGAGTGGTAACTGACATTTAGGAAATCTACATTAAAGGCCAAAGAGGTACAACTCTAGCGAAAAGGGATAAGGAAGGTAAAGAAAAGGTGTTCGACGAATCACCACTAACATGAAATTACGTAACTGATATGCGATTGTAATGTAGGAGTATTTTGGAACCGAACAATTGACAAGTTTACAGCAGGGCTTTTCCAGTACCGATAAATCCAAACCGTCCACTCCTTTTGAGGTGGATGAGCTTAAAATTTCAAATTTTTTCTTCTCTCTTTGCTTGTTGCACATCTTTCAACATAACTTTATGGCAGAGAGAAATACTCCTAGCAATGTCACAGTCGCGAGTACTTTACAAATTTAAATTACTTGGTGACTGTTAGTTCATTTATTCCTGACGTCAATTTGACACAAAATTGCTTAACGTATATCAAAAAAGTAAACCATGTCTTTCGTCACACGCCCGCGTATATTGGAGACACTGACTGGTTTGTGGTTCGTAGTTTTTTAATCATCTTAAAAGTAAGTACGACTAAGACAATGAAAATTAAGACAATTAGAACTTTCTTTGAGGAAGTGTTTAGAAAATTACATTTTTAATTTCTTACACCTGCAATGATGTAGTATCAGCATTGGTAATGGCAATATCTGACAGTGCCTGAAAACAATATCGGCTCCCCTACACTTTACAGTAGTGTTAGAATTACACAAACTGTTTAAATGTCTAACTTCACGCATTGTACCCAAAAGATATTTATTTCACTTACACATTTATCTTTTTTTTTAAACACACATACACAGATTTAGCTTGAACAAAGTGTCGATTACGGTTATGTGACCTATTTGAGCTACGGTACGTGATATTTACAGTGAATGTCCACCATCGGCTGTGCAGCGTTGCGGTTTGAACCAGACACTCGTGTACGCAGTGTTGCATACGCGCTAGGCACTGTTTCACCACGCCAAAACTTGACGTGGGTTTTGCACGAAAACTGTCTGTCCTAGGCAGTCGCTACAAGAGGATGTTTCTTTATTACTAATGTCACATTACCCGATAATTGACTCTTAAATGTTGGATTATACCGACGCTAAAAAAGCTGTCAGCAATTTAAAGGAGACCACTCCTTTAATTTTCGTAAGGGTAGAAGGTATCAACTAGCATTTACTGTTGGTTTGTCAGCCTTATTTTCTTGAAGTAATATCGTGAGTTAAGCGTCCTGCAAATTCCCTTCTTTATTTTTAATAAGGAATCACCTGCCGGAGTTTGTCGGTGTTTTTTGTGAACTTCCTGTGTGTGTATATATATATATATATATATATATATATATATATATATATATATATATATATATATATATATACATACACACACACATTGAAGTGCTCCACTCATGCATTCACTCATCAACGCACAGCCCAAACCAGGACCTAGAAACGTGGAATTTTCAGCGTAGCTTCCCCTCACGGCGTTGGCGCCCACTAAGGAAGGAATTTTCGAAAATCGGGGTCAACAGAGGCAAATCATGTGTTCGAGAAATTCTCGATAAGTCTCTAACCTGATGTTATATTGTTAGTCATTTTACTTCAAAACATTGCCTAAGCAATTCATATAAATTTCGACCATTCGAATTTCGGAAATTAAGGGGGTGATAAGCCGTTCTATGTGTTTTCAATAAATCCTCTATATTCTCTTAATCTACTTAAGATATCGAAGGTATCGTTGCATCAGAATGTGCTCATGTAAATGTCTAAAATGTAGTTTTAGGGTTTTTCAAAATTCATCCTTGAAAACCGGAAAAGAAACGTGTTATCAATTAATCATCCTATCCTCTGAACAATTTGATATATCGAGGTGGCTTTTGCTTTGAAATGAAGCTTACGTAAATATATATAAATAAATCTCAGGATATTTCTAAATTCGACAATTACGAGTGTGAAAAGTAGTAAAATGTTACAGAAATCCCGAAAAGTGAATATTGGTTGTCCACGGACAAATAGCTAAAAAGTTTCAATCCACTTTTTGCTCTACAAATGACAGTTATTGATTATCGTAGAGAAATAAAGCTGGTTTTAAAAACAAAGAGGTTCTGGAATTAAAGTACGCTCAGTGAAGTGGGCTGGATAAACCTGTTTGTATTTGTTTATTACATAACAGCTAAATTAATATTTCTTTGCTTTCGAACATCATATGGTTATGTTTTCCGTTTCGTTACGTACTTCTAGCTTGGTGTGCTGATCGATGTTTTTCTTTTTCAGCAATATGTCATTTATTTAATCGGCTCTGTTGTTCGTTTGTGTCAGAATTGCACGTTCGCCCAACCAGTCAATGGGCTTCTCACTAACGTACGACAAATCAGTACACACATTTTCTAAGAGATCAGAAATTTTCATTACTACCCATCTTAGGCTTGCAGGTATGATACTCTGTACATCAGATTCAGGATATGGCCTATCGCCAATTTTCAGAAGATTAAATAACTGCCCGCCAGAAATATCATTTTTGATAAAGACATACAGAGAATATAAAGTAACACTAAAGCTGAAAAGTGTCAGGATGGAAACAAAAAATAGTGAAAATAACTTTAGTGAGTTATATTGCTCGCGTCCGCGAAAACGGGATAGGGTGTGCAAAATGGACTACTAGGGCAGAACTGTGAACCCAAAAATGTAATAAGCATTGCAGCACATACAGTAGTAGTAAATATTAGTAGTAGTAAATATTATGCTGTCTCTTTCTATTACACTGCTAGAGTTAAGATTTTAAAAAAGAGTAATTACTGTTAGTAGTTTATATCAAATTATCCTCGCTGGCATTGTTGACGCAGAGCATGTATGATTTGACACAATGCGTAGAAGAGCCAAATTTTCACTTGAATTATGAAGTTTTGACCTTTTGCTTAGGTTTGAGCCAAATAAATGCCGCAATACTTACAGAAACTGCCAAATTACTCTTACGCTTTATTTATTTCATGGAAATACTTTGTTTTTAAGTAAACTTTGGCTAAGCTTGATTTTAAAAGTGTAACGGAAAGTATAAAAACTATCTAAATATATAGAAAGCAGCAGTTTCGCTAAGCAAATTTGTAATTTTTTTTAACATAATTAGCGTAACACATGACAGCCAAAATAAGAAATATAAGTGTTAGTACGCAATTTTGGGCTAGGAGTTATTTAGATTTTATTTTAGGGGGAGAAATAATTATTGCTTTAATTTTATATGATCCTAATTATTTCATAATATTGCTTCAATATTTCATACGCAGTAAGAGTAATAAAATGAAATGTATCTATCGAAGTGCCTTTTCAAATAAATCATACAAAATCTTGAATAAGGAAGAAATTAAGAACAATCAAGTACAATTCGTGACACGGGTTCTTAAGCCCTGTTATAAATTGCATGTCTGCACGTCATCCGTAACCGTACCAGAAATCGTTCTGTGACGTTAGAATTTGCTGTTTACAGACGAATGAACTAGTGTTATTTACGTGCCAAGTTCCTTTAGTGATTCATTTAGGATGAGGCCATTAAATGTTTTACCGTGTGGCCTATCAATATAAATAAAATTATACATTTTTGTCTTCGAATCCACGTGTGAATTTTCTACTCGACGCGCAGTCTACCACACACTCGGAGATTAAATGTAACTTACATACAAAGCCAAAAACTCACTTAAAATTGTAGATTAAATAAATGTCCACTTTGATAATTGGTAGGGGTCGCGACGATCGAGTAGTTGGACCACTCGCCTTCCGCCGACTGGACTGGTCCCTGCATTTTCTCGTGTGAGAACCTTGCCGGATGATGTCACTGGTCGGTGTGTATTCTCGGATATCTCCCGCTTCCCCAGCCCCTGTTATTCCGGTACTGCTCCATTGTAGGAACGCATTCCTTGCCATCCGTCAATGTAAGCAAATGCTACAAGCACGCAACAATAAATCTGCATCATAGGTACAATAAACTGACCCGTAAGCGTCATCATCATATAATAACTTATAACTGGTATTTACTATCGAGAATCTCAATGACGATATTATAATTGAAAATAATCCCTACAATACATCCATTTTTTTTTTTTCAAATGAAAAGTTTTGCTATAGATGTGTTCTGCCCAGTATATCTACGCTGTACGATAAAAAACCGTACTTGTTTTTGACCGTCACACACAACACACGCCAGTGGTGCATGTTAGCGGTAATCACTATTTACACGAAACACAAGCACTTGGTAGTTGCCTCGATGCCGATATGTTTGCACGTTTAAGCGCTCTGCAAATACGCTGTGCTCGCAGCAGTAAACCGCGCTCGGTACCTAGTAATGATGATGTTTAGTGGGGAGGGGCGGAGATTCTGCTCCTTACGCGATGTTCAAACACGCTTCCGATGTCTGCGCGTGCTCCAGGGAGAACGAGGAAGTCTGCTTCCGCCTTCATTAACGATGTCATTAGCCCCAGGCAGTTAAATGCGGCACTTAAATTAAGGCGATGCTAAGTGAGGAATTTTGCAGGTTGATCTGGGATATATTCAAAGCACCGCACGAGACGTTTTAAAAGAGCAATCAAGATAAAACTGTTTTCCAGCAGGATTATACAATGGCAGTCGTTAAATGTAACATTTAATAACGAAACCTACTTCCATAATTATCAATCTGATCTCTTAAGAAATGGTCATTATCACGATGAAATAAATAAAAGCGGAGTTACGAAAAACCCCCAAAAAGTTTGTTTGCAAAGTAATCAATGAACTCGAATACAAATTTTACAGGGAGTGTATAACCTCTAAATCCATTACTACATGTTTAAGACCTTACAGTTTTAACTAAAAGAGTAGTAAAGAGTTCACTAATTCAGCAAACCCTAGTGAATTTTTA
The DNA here is from genome assembly GCA_003012365.1 of Medauroidea extradentata. Classification (NCBI taxonomy): domain Eukaryota; kingdom Metazoa; phylum Arthropoda; class Insecta; order Phasmatodea; family Phasmatidae; genus Medauroidea; species Medauroidea extradentata. The sequence goes on along the minus strand of PNEQ01011763.1, from coordinate 966 downwards.
TCAATTATGTATGCAGTTCATGACATAGAATGCAGAAAATGTAAACGTTGCGGCATGTCCATATTGTGTACAATTTACTGTACCGTAATGAAGCGTAATAGCTCCGAATTGTATGTATATTATTTTTTATTTATTATAATTAGGAATTGTATCCCGTCGAGAGCGAGGTTATTAGAGTCTGCTACTAACAGCTTTACACAAGGACTACAGTCGGACATGTTGTATTTTAACGAACCATCCCAGAATTCGCATAAAGAAACTTCGGAAAACCATGGGAAACCAAAATATAATTAAGGCCGGTGCTGTAATCGAGCCTAAGCCTTCCGGAATGCGTGTACAATGTGCGACCTTGCTGGGTTTTCGTGTACTCGGAACACAAAGATAGCTATCAGGACCTGTGAGCGAAAGGTCACAAAAGCCGACTCTGGCTTGTAAACCACGTGGATCAACGCCTCTCTGCGTACGACGTCCGTCTGACGTTTATCATAACAAGGACAACTCTTCAACGCGAGCACTAGAACTGCATGAGCAGAACATTCATAAGTTCTTCAGAGAAACACAACTGTTTTGACATTTTATGCCATTCGATTTTCGTCAACCATTGTTATCCCAAGATTGATTGTTGACCTTAGTTGGCCAAGAATTGTTAATTATAATTTTTGTTATAAGGAGCTCCTAAACATCCGTCCGTGAACTGTTATAATTTATTTTGCCTCTGCTTCTTGATCAAAATTGTCCTCTAATTTTGATTAAATACTGTAAAATGGTGTGGTGTCCTTTGGCCAAAAGCAACTATTCAAGGGCACCACAATAATTTCTTATTAAAGGGAAAGTGAAATTTATCCCACGCAAGGTTAAACCTTATATCTCAGCAACAATAATTAAAAAAAAAGGGATTCAAAAAGTTCTGCGCGACTCATTACATAATAACTTCACTAATTTTATTACACAAAAAACACTACACTC
>PNEQ01011762.1:0-12678 GCA_003012365.1 Medauroidea extradentata | reverse complement strand
AGCTAGGTAATGTTATGAAATTGCAGAATCTTATGTGATGATAAAAAAGGTTTAATTTTATTTTTCAGTTATAAATTGTTTTTAATTTTTTTTACTATTTCAAAATTCTATGCCATAAATAACACAAAAATATAAAATAAAGTGAAAATATTCTATTAATTAATTCTTGTATATCTTAGTAGACTACTGTATAAGTGAGTATTTCGCTTATTTTCCAAACTCTTATGTCAACAAGAAAAATTGTGGGTTGTACCTTAAAAATATATATAGTTTATACCGCGACATCACTCGCTTAGTAATAAAAAACAATGGAGTTTTTATTTTACCAGTAGAGAACGTATCCTCTGTGCAGTTACAACAAAACGTGTGAGAGAGAGAGAGAAAGAGAGAGAGTGTGTGAGAGAGAGAGAGAGGAATATGAACCATGTAATACAAATATTACACATTTGGTTAAATTATTGTTACATTGGCTGCTACCACCGATTTTGTTTGCAGAGTTTTGAATTCAATGCGTTAGCATTTTTCAAACAAATAAGAAATGTTTTTAAATGTGCAAGATGTTGCGAACATGTTGTTGAACTGTCGTCAATGACAGTTTTAGAAACATTAATGAAACGAAAATAATGTCATTAAATTTTCTTGTGCACTGCGTTCTGCCGCATTGCCCCGTTTTGCGTCCATCGTTCCCAATTTGTTTTGGGTGAAACCTTCGCGGGCGAATTTACAATAATTCACCAAAATTTGATTTCACTTCATTTGTTGGTACCCATTTCTACCCATGTAGTACTTCTTTTTGCCACTCTCCAAAACCGTGACATTTTTTTCGGGATAAAAAGTAACTTATGTCAATCACCTGCCCATGAAATATCTCTGTGCGAAAATCAAGTCGATCCGTTTCTCCGTTACTGCGTGAAAGATAGGTACACGGTTCAGCCACGACATACTTTGTTCCCAACCACCCCTCTTAAAGTTAAATAGGTATTATTTTTACAGAAACCTTTGCGGCGCACGCACAACAACTTATCAACTTATATTTTCTGTTAATTTTTGGGTACATGTTCAGTCCTACCGCGTTTTGCCCCTTCCACCAAACAATTTTATTTGTCATAAAACCTAGTATAGTAGTCGCATGCACAATAACTCATCAAAGTTCATTTTCACAAAATTTTTGGTACCCAAATCCGACCGTTTACCCACAAGCAGAGCTTTTTTTTATAAAATGTGGCGTATGTGACTCTCCGGTTGATAATCTACCTCTATGCAAAAAACAATTTATATCCGTTGCTTCGTTTCATCTTCAAAGGACAAACCAGCAAAGCACATTCGCATTAATGTCATTACTATTGTGTATGCTTAATGCATGTTAGGAGACAATATTTTAAAAAAATTCCATTTAATGATTATAAAATTGAGTTAATATGCCTGTCTACGTCATGACAAAGCACTTGGTGTTGCTACACTCAGTTGAAATGTATGACTTATAAAAGGTTTAAGACTGTACTATATATTAAATATCCTCTTTTCAGTGAAGCGTTACTATTAAATATATGCAAACATAAGTACAACATTGTATTTATTTTGTTTCTAATCGACCACTCAGAAATTACACTTGTTATATCAAGTTAAATTTAACTATTCACTACTCAACGAGTACATTGCAGTATGTCTTTATTGCAAATCGGTTCCTAAATTATCGCATTGGCTTGAAAAATGTTTACATTAAATATACATATTAGCTACTGTACTACATGTTACAATTTATGAGTTACACTTGTCAAGCAATTTTAAATAATTGAGTATATAGTACCTTTCATACAGCAGTCACATAATTCTAAAAACACACAAGAGATAAAATCAATCAAAGTTTCAAAGTGTAACACCTAAAAGCGTTTCTTCTGGATGGCGTCTCGGGCGAAAACTGTTATAGGCGAAATAGCTTAATAGAAATTCCAGTATATTAAACAAAAAATTTATGTGTCAAGCCATTATTGTTCGTGGAATATGACACGAGAAACTGTATATGGCCGCCAATCAGCATCGAGGTTTCTGTGACGTCAGCTCGACAAAAATGGCGGATGTGACGAAAATTCCGAATATTTATTATATAGATTTTATTAAAGTCAGAAATTAATTTTGTGCCAAAATGTGTGTGAATCTTGTGAGTTTATCGTATATTGACGACTGTGTCAGTGACGAGCCGTGCGTTTGCCATATGAATAAATATACTGCAACATATGCTACACGATTTGTATTTAACTATGTAACTATTTGATACTTATTTAATATGTTGTAGTAGGATAAAAACCATTTCTTTGAAGGCCCGCAAAGTTTCATTGCCTCTTGCGATTAAAAAAAAATAAATAAGTAACCACTTTGCCAAGTAACTATACTGGTGTTTTAGAAATTGAAGGTATGCGATTTAGTATTCTTGCAATATAGCTTAATCTTTATAAAAAAAAGATATCTCAGAAACATTTTCTTCATTTTAATCAATCTGGGTAGCCTACGGGTATATTGCTCAATAAGCTGATAGCTAATGTAGGCCCGTTTATGACATTTACAGTTATGATATTGTTTTAGTGTCACACATATTTGTACGAGTCTACCCAGATTACTGCTGAAAGTTATTTTGCGTGTAGAGCTACATAATTCTTTATGTGTTGACTTTTTTTTAATAATAACATTCCAAAATTTCCTAGAAGCATATTTAAAAGGATACATTGTTTTATTAAACACTGTATCGGTTTCGTGCATAGTTTTCCGTCATTGTTGACGTTACTCTGATTAAATAAATGTTTCACCATATAACAGAACTAACTTAGGACGTTTAGGATAAAAATATTTTTTAAAATAAAAATGGCTGGCGTAGTTTCGTGATACTGCGTCAAATTGGTTAGGTATTACGGTGTTATGCACTAGTTGATATATTTTCATGTGGGTACATGCATTCCTATTTTAAAAATGAAATGAGGTTAATTTGATAAAGGTAGGCTTAGTTTTTTATTTTATTTCTCGGCAATGTGTGTGGTTTTCTTCACAAATGGTAAGGAGTGTTGGAGTTCAGTGGAACTTCTGATACCAGTCTTAAAAGTAACTAGTTTGAGTTGTTATTTACTGTTCACCACGGTCATACTCAGAACGAATAGTTATGAATGTGGCTTACTTTTTTATTTTATTTCTTGACAATATGCGTGGTTTTCTTCACAAATGCTAATGAGTGTTGGAGTTCAATGAAACTTCTGATACCTGTCTTTAAATGACCTAGTTTGAGTTGTTATTTACTGTTCACCACGGTCATACTCAGAGCAAATAGTTATGCATGTCACATTTCCAAATTCATTTTAATGTAGCTTACACATTCCAATTTTGTAATTACAGAACATTTGTTTTATGACAGTTGTTAGTATGTCAGTAAATTGTTGTAGCATGAATAAATAACGTCTCATTGTACTAAAAAATGTAACATTATCGGAAGGCTTATACAGTTACATAGTTTATGACAGGAGAAAATTCATTTAGGTAGCGTTTCTATTGATTTGTTGCGTATATTGTAGTATAAAACCACGTTTAACCTTAACCTGTCGGAAATTACTGCATCTTATTGTAATGACTGTCCTTTTATAGTTAACGGTAACATGATTTATTTCACTGTATCATTGTTTATTATTTAATATGAACTATGTACTACAAAAACTTCTGTAGTTCCCGTTTACGAAAAAAATAGGTATCCACTTCGAGTATATTAGAATTGTAAATTAATGTATAGGAACTATTCAAGCCATATATACATGTACGTTTCCCGGCATTGTTTGTGAAATAATAGCTGTTTATACTCATCATTCAATGCGCAAATGATACGAGCCAACTCATCCATTGCATATATTTATTTTAATAAACGTTTTAAGAGAGATATGTAGAGATGTTTGTCAGCACTTTACATCTCCGTCTTGTTCTTTAGCGTTGGTGAGGGGTGACATGATGTGAGCGTGGAGCAGCGCCAGAAATATTAGCCGTGGGAAGCGGTGGAAACGGGAGATCTGCGATACATTCCGCTGCCCAGCGGCATCGTCCGGCACGATTCCTACATTACCCGCTGGGAATCGAACCTGGGTCGCCTTGGTGGGAGGCGAGTGCTCTAGCCACTGCGCCAAACGCGGCCTCATTTAAGAGAGTTTTTTTGTTGGATAACATAAGCAAGACATGACTTTACAAGCAAACATGTTACTGTGCGTTTATTTCCACATTCCGGTTTGGCAGTCGATATTTCAAATGGATTACAAATGAACGGAAAATCTTAAATTGGCCCTACTGTAATCTTATGTGGTTGTCGTACAGATAAGTATGTTGTGGCAATGTACTGTGTACATGTAATATATTTTTAGTATTTGTCCCGCCGCAGCCGAACTAGTGGTCAAAATAACGAAAATTTTGTGTCGCATCGCGCCCTTCGTGTCGCTTCTGTCGTGCCATTTAGATTACGGCATAATAACGCTTCTCATCATGCGTATTAACATGTACTACTTATTTTTTTAGTTTTAATTTTTCAGTGAGTGACATTTATCAGCCTTGAATGAGGTGAGGTGAGAGTGTTTTACAGCACAGTAAAAATAATTGTACATTTACAAGGAAATACTTGTAACGTAATATCATAACATTATCAGTCAGATAATAAAAGTAAGATGTCAAAAATCTTTTAAAGTGGTTACAATTCTCGAAAACAATTTTAGGAACAAGTGAAATAACGCAAATAAGCAGATTTTTCGAACTGAAACAAAATAAACCTAGGAGACCTTTCACATTTTACAAAACATTTCGTAATTTCGCAAAAAAAAATTTGGAAACTAGTTTCCAAAAAAAAAAATTGTTCGTAACACTACAAACAATTATTGTATAATGAACTAGATATTAGCTGTAAATACACAAAATTTGTTTGTAGATTTACAGAAATGTTTGTAAATATACAAAGAAAATTGTAAACAAGATTTTTGTAAACTTTACAAAATATTTTCGTAGTGTTACAAAAAACTTTTTTGGAAACTGGTTTCCAAAAAAGCCTATCCTTAAAAGTACAATTTTTTTTACTGTGATCCTTTCAGTAATGATGTGGGTGAAGTGTACTGAAGTAACAGCACAGCATCCATGACCTAACCGGGCTTCAAACCCAGGATCTCTCGAATCTTAGACCGGCGCCTAACCCGACTTAGCTACGAAGGCCAGCTAGCCATGAATAAGACTTTTAATACAATGTGCACAGTAAATTTGTACAAAAAAAAAAGAAAAGCGTGTTTCCCTTACTATAAGGGTTAGGACGTACTGACATTTATAGGTGCGATAATGTGATTTATGTTACAGTGCAAGCAGCACCGACTATCAATCGTGATGGAAGAACTGAGGCCAATCCAGCTGCTTGCTCACCTGAAGGCGGATGACGTCGCATTGGATCACGTCTGGTGAGTACGAGAGTTCGGGGAAGAGCGATCATATTGCAAGCAGTTAAGTCTACTTTTTAGTCAACTGTCGCTATCAAGCGCCTGAATGCCCTCGCGTCGTTGTTCTGCGTGTTTTCTTGTGTAGAGCGATTGTGCTCAGCATTTCACAGAGAGATCTTGAGTGTTAGAGAGGGTAAGACAAATGACGTCCGCGGTTCAAGAGGGAATCGAACCCGTAGCGAAATGTTGGGAGGCAAGTTGTCTGACCACACCACCCTCCAGCTTAAATCTAAAACATACCGTGAATTGGTGTTACATTGTGCACCACGTTTATTATATCAAAGCTTTGCAGCTTCTTAGTCTAGCGTGGCTGCTTACCCAGGCTGCCAAGCAAAGTGCAGAATTTCGGTCGTAACAAGATTTTTCGAAAATCTGCTTTACGCGCATGTGTGATGTTTATTTAGAGATAGCATTCAAAGAACGCTACATATTTGTATGTCCATTTCAGGTTCACCAATACTCATTAAACCATACTGCATAGCAGCCGAAAACAACGGACATTGATGTTTTGACTGTCCTGTTTGGCTACAGAGATCTCGGAGTTGAATCATTCACAAGTTATAGGCATGTACAGTACACCTCTATATTTAATATTACGTCACTTGTTGCGTGTGCCGTGTTGTTCTTATCGCTTTCGCAGTTCTAGGTCTCGTACGCACAATACACGCCCTCCTAGGCTGGTGGCCACATTAAGTAATGAATACTTTGCCATTCACATCTTTTATAATTAACAACAGTTACGTAAAAGGTATCCTGGAATTTCCATACGAAACGAAATTAATTGGGATGTGCAAAGTTTTCTGGAAGGAGGGAGGACGGGTGAAATGTAACTACACGTTGCGGTACATTTGATATTTGATCTGGGTGTTGGTTGTCTCACCTGGGGGCCGATTAAATATGAGCATGAAACGCCTGCACCGACGCAGCGTACATCAAGGTAAACTGCTCTGCACTTGCAACAGCCAACGCGGGAGGAATGGAATATGACAGACTCAAGTCGGCGGGACGCTCAGCGATACAGAAACTCCATTTCCCCAGCCAGAGAATCAAGGGCCAGTAAGAAACCTCGTCACAAAATCGTTCGAAACCGTTCGGGAACAATAATGTCCACTTTGGCTAACTGCCCACGTTTATCCATGTGCCGAGCGCGAGCCTTGCCTGTATGTGTTTAAGGTCATGCTCTTTTATTTCATACTGTTTTTGAGGTAATTTTATTTTAAAGCTAAAACGAGTGAGATATATAAAATCGGTCTGGCATTTGTTTAAAACGGTTTTTGCCTTGAGAGCTTATTTTTAATAACCAGAGATTACACGATTTCCTCTAAAAAGTCAATTAACCATAATTTAGTTAGTTACATAATTATCTAAAACCGTAGTATTTACTGCCTTGAAAAAATCTGCCAATATGGAGAATACGATCTTTAACAAAACTGCCAGACAGATTTTTGACATTTGCTCTCGTTTAGGTGTAAAAAAAATTAATATCACTAAAAAGTAGAAACGAGAGTGCATGGCCTTAATCTATGGCTCTGTATTTTCTATGGCAGCATTCTGCTCTAACCTGAAAAGGAACGTTTCTTGTAAAAACTTAAAATATAATAGTTAAACAGTACGTGTGATTCATTAACTGTGGAAGTGGTGACGTGATAAAATTGATAAAATTCTGCCATTCCGCGTGTTTAGAGCGAAGTTTCTGCAGTAGTGAAGTGACGTGATTTATTATTCGTAACTTAAGTCAATGCGTTTATAGTCTTATCGTATTTTCCTAGCGCCAGTACTACAAGTGATTGTGATGGAATTGTGAATTATCTAGTAATGATAGTTATGATGCAGTTTTTTGTTTTTATTTTCATGCGTTAACGTATACTTCAGTGAATAAATGGCCAGGTTTATTGAAAATGTTAAGTTATTTTTCCGCATTGTCATTCAGTTGAGGCTGTGTTCAAAATTATTGCATTACGTTTAAGTTAAATATTTAATGTTTGGCGGGGTTTTAAATACATGTTGTTAATTTTGAGACTGCGAACGATGTTATAGCGAGCATTTATTATTGTAAATGTTATGTTTACGTCACCATCGTCACGTCACCGCTTCTGAGTGAAACATACGTTTTTGTATTGCACAACTATTCATCTGCAATACATTTAAAACCAATTCTAATGTCCATTTCCCCTGAAAATAAATAAAATCTGGTCCGCATATTCTTTTCATGGTACTAGATTCTGACGAAACACAGCTGCCGAAGATGGCAGCCATTTGTGGAAGGTTGAATGTAAAATGCGTCGTTTGCGCATGCGCACAAAATTGTTTGCGGTGAGGTTCTAGCTCGGAGCAGATTTATCTGTTTTTTGTCCCGATCACGTGACTAGTTTCACATTGCAAGCAATTTAATTAATCCCAATGCGGCGCAGCGCTTGAGTAAATCCTGCATTGCGCCGCCTAAATACGACATTTAATCGAGCCCCTGGAGGATACATTTCTAGTACACAATCCCACAAAATTTTAAGAAGTTGTTGGGTATCTCTTTTAATATCTCTTAGTGTTGGGAAGTCTTGGTCACACATTTCACAAGCAGGAGTTGTGCCACCGACATAAGTAGTTGTAACTTGTGTTAGCTGATGTGATATTGTCAACTAGTCTGGAAAATTGTTAGCAACTAGACCTAGCATATTCATGTTGACTTCCCTGATTTCCTTGATAATACAAGCAAATTTACCATCGTGCCCTTCAAGTGCTGGGCACCTAAATAAATACGATGGCGTCTTTATCCAAGCATATAAAACACGTTTGTTACGCCAGTCGTTATAAAAATATTTGAATGTGTGCAGGATTAACCTTTTTTAAACATTAGCATCAATGTAATGAAACTAAATTAAGAACAACTGTTCGAAGTATTAAAAAACTAGAGTCGCATTTGGGGCGAACCGTGTTCGGTCCCCGGTGCAACTATCCTGATTAAGTTTTCCCATTGTTTTTCAAATCCTTCCAGTCGAATACCGTACTGTATGAGCGACTGACTCCACCTCTAAAGGCTTAACTTTCGACGAAACGTTAACTCTTATACCTACTTTACCTTCTGGAGTTAATCATGTTTGCTTACGAATACGTTAAAATATTGTGAGGGTCATTTTATATACGTGGCATAGCAAAGGGCGTATTATAAGAGTTTAAGAGGGCGCTAAATGAAAAATTTTTATTGTTTCAAAATTTGTTTATATTTTTACGAGAAATAGTTTGTTTTGTAGACATACGTTTGACTATATTGAACTGTAATGAAACATTTTTGGCCTCCACAGTTTTTATATAGTAGCATGTCAAAGTCAAAATTTGCTTAAAACGGTTTTATGCTTTAAAGGAAAACCAACTGACTTAACGAAATAAAAAGAAATTCTTGAATTTTTTAAGTTTTAGTTTTAAATTTCCAATTTTATTTAAATACAAAATTTTAAAATTATTTTCATTGTTATATAGGAGATCCTGTAGCCTGTAACATCGTTATTCAGTGTGATTTTTCAGGTCGGTAAGTCACTTCGTTTCCTTTGAATCATAAAACCGTTTTATGAAGGTTTGGACTTTGATGTGCTATTATAAAAAAAACTACGAATGCTAAAGAAGTATTCATTACAGTAAACAGTAACATAAATGTATGTTTACAAAACAAACCATATCTCGTTCATTTACAAAAATGTTAAAACAATAACAATTTGCGGTCAAGCGCCCCCTTAAGAAATAGAATTTGTGTAACATAACCCGGATTGTGACGTTTGTGTGTTACATTGTTTTGTTGTTTAGTAATACATACATGTATGGCTTTAAACTATTTATTACACACAAACAATTTTAAACCCAACTTTGAAGGAAGTATTCTACCCTTATACACGTTTCCAAAAACATGTCAATCGGCACTTTAAGGATATTTTACGAAAAGAAATCACCCTCAACACTATGTAGCATAGATCACGAAACGTCTTGTAGTGGTTCAGCTGTCACCGGCTCGGTGTCTGTGTGACGTTCAGCCATGGATGGCCTGGTGTATTTATGCTGAATATAAAAGGAAGTAATTTATATCGTATCTTGCGTAAAAAGTATAGCACACTTTCTACTCAGCACTGTGAGTCCTGTAGCTTCCAGTACACATATTTCAGGAAAACGATTATAGGTTTTGTGGTTTAATTTTTGAATTATTTTCCGGCAAATTTTCAACAATATTATTAGTGTTCTATGAAGACGAACTATTTGTACGATTTTGAGGGCGCTCTGCAGTGAAAAATTCGTAATTTTACAGTTGCAACAAACACTGTCCAGCTCTTGCACATAACATTAATAATATTTTCCAAGAAATAAAGTGTTTTTCGGTCTCGTAGTTTTCGTACAAGCGCAAGCCAATGTAGCGATTCGACTGGATTCGCTACTTACCGACAGTAACAACCATTCAAACAATACAATTTTAATAATTTATACTGAAACTAAATGTCTTAAGATACAGAATAACACGTTTGTAATTTCACGTAAAAATGGTGTGTATTAAACATTTCTTCAATATATATAGTATATACCTAAATTATTGCACATGGTTTAGTATCTGTATTTTTAAAGAATAACTTTGGTGTATATCATAGGTGTTATTCCGTAGCTTAGTACGTTTACTTGCACTCAGAATTATCTTATTCTTATAGCTTGCATTGTTTTCACTTTAGGTAAGTGGTGAAAAAGTGAAATCACTATTTTGACATGCGCTTGGTCGATAACTATGGAATCGGAACGTATTTAATTTATTAAACATCATCAATAAATTATTGTGTAAGAGTTGGACAATGTTTGGTACAGTTAAACAGTTACGCACTGTACGGTGCAGAGCGATTTTGAAGATAGTAGATAAAACCCTTTCTTTCAAAAGTCTCCCCATAACGCAGAGTGTGACGTACGCATTCCCGGCACGCTTGTTGCGAAAAGTTTCATAGGTTGTATGACGAGTGAATTCAAACCTGGGACTAACACATAAAAATGAACAAGCAAACCTACTTAACAATTCGTTCGGTCACATTCAAACTCACACGCTTTGTATTATTCGGAGTACCTGACATAAGCAAACTATATGCTTGCAACCTCTGAACCCTTTTGCCCCCGTGGGGCTGCGGTGATAAAATGGTTAAGCCCTTTGCCTTCCATCAAGGCTACCCGGGTTCGATTCACATGGCGGTGTCCGTCCCCGGATTTTCACATGCCGCTGGTCGGTGGGTTTTCTTGGGGATCTCTCGTTTCTTCCGCCGTTTCATTCTGGCGCTGCTCCATACTCACCTCATGTCACATCTCACCAGCGCTAAAGACCTCGATGTTGAGCGCTGATGAAAATCTCTCACATTACCCCCGTGGAAATGAAGTTAGTGTGATAGCATAGCACATAAGTGTATCTAGGACGCTTCTTACCTCGAAGCCCTGGGGCAAGCAACACTACGGATACACTTGTTAATATATTCTATGTGGCTTGGTATATGCCCAACCTACATATACACACAGTGTTGTTTCTTGCTCATCTTGGTGAGGCCCACATTGCTACAGAATTTTAAGTGCGTTTTTAAACAGACTGGAAACTATTAACAAATAAGTATTTTCACTACTAAAAAACACATCTCATAAATGTTTCCTTCATTTTGATTCTTGTATTATACAACCAATGCAGAAAACGGTTTTGCCCGAAAGCAATAAAATATAAATTAAATATATATCATTGCTCATGCCACTGCTCTGAGGTAGGCAACGACCTCGAGGTCACAGGGTCATTTTACCGCTGTTTTTGAGAATACTATTTTTTGAACCGTAATGCGTAGCAATTGTCGTAAAACTGCATTATGGATTGGTTGAAAATTGTTTTTACCACGTAGCTTGGTTTTGAAATAAAAACATATATTTATGGCTAACTATTGACATAAATAAAATTTTTAAAATCTATAACATACCAAAACTGTTAAGAATTTTGTTTGAAAATATGGGTCTACATATTCACTATAATTTATAAAACACATGTAACAGGTTATGATATCTGCTTTATTTTAGAAATTAAAAAATTATATTCTATGAAACTGCATAGCATACATTGAGACCCGTAGTAACATAAGGTAGTTTGACTATTAACTAATGAATTACTGCTTGTAGGCCTATATATTTTCTTCACGTAATTCAATAAGCCACATAAATAGTACAGTACATGAAACTTGTTCCCTTGCACACATTATGCTTTAATACAGTTACCATCCTGCAACAACTGCAGATTTCTTGCTCACAAGCACAATCTTTGGATTCAGTGATGAAACACTGTGCATTTAACTCTCGGAAAGTTTCTAATGTAGGAGTAAAATAGGCTTCGTTTATTTATATTGTATGGTAAATTCAAAGAACAAACCGATAATGCCTGAGAATTATATTTATTTTACACATGCGAAGTATACTAGGCCAATTCACTCCTAAATAATGTAAGAGAGTTGATTTTCGCATGCAAAATTTGTTTACGCGTTGTCATTTAATAATCTAATAGCCAACATCTAATATGTTTATAGATTTAGCTTATATTTCACAATACTAACAACAAACATATGTTCCAGCCTACACTGAGAGAAAGAATTGTTTCATTATACTAAATATATTTGTTTGGGTGATGTTTGCTTCAGCTAAACAATATTTTGTTGGTAAGACCAAGCTTTGAGTCCTCCAAACAAATTTAATTATTTCCCTCGACCAAATTATTCATTTAAACGCACTTTGTTTGTGCCAAACGTATATTTGGTTACTACAGGACGTCGAATAAATACTTTGTGTAAACAAACAACTCGTTACAACTTGTCAACAAAATAATATTGTTAGTTATAAGAGAAGTGCTTTGTACCAACAATTTTTTTTTTTCGATGGACTAAATGATTTTGTTGGCGAAACTAAATACATTTGGTTGACTTGTGGATGATGGCAGGCTGGCGTGCGTAAGCGATAAGATGGCGTACACTGTATACCTCAACATTCAAAATATAAATTGTGCCACAAATTGGACGTCTAAACTGTTAATCAGCATAATTCTAGTATCTTAAAGTTAGCTATAACAATTTGAAAGTGGTTAATTCTATTGATCACAAAAGAAAATGCTATAAACTTGAAAAACACTGCAGCTCCACGACTCATTGTTTGTGCTGCGGCCCTGCGG
>PNEQ01011761.1:0-22191 GCA_003012365.1 Medauroidea extradentata | reverse complement strand
GCTGTTCGACATAAACATTTTAAGTTTGACGCTACTCTTTTTAATGCCGTACACAGTTGTCTCGCCGATGCCATAGGCCTACTCTTCCTTGATTGCAGAAACCTTTACACCACGCTCCAATTTCTTGCAAATCTCGAACTTTTGTTTTAGTGTTAACGTTGTGTGCTTCTTTTTTATTACCGGCGCCATTCTCACAACAGACAACACTAACAAATATGAACGAATACCGGGAGCAATGTCCGTGCACGTCTTATCGGTGTGTTGTGTTGCGGCAAGACACGTTGACCTTGGGCTTGCCGCATCTGCTGCTACTAGTACCGTTAGATATTTGCTACTGTAGCAGCGCGGCACAGCGCAGCACAAACGCGAAGAAGCTAGGTGCAGTGTAGCACGGCGCAGCACGTTGCAATAATCAAAACGGACATTGCTTTGAGAAAACCACGGATTTTTGAGTACCACGGATTCTCGAACTACGGACTGGCGAGAGTTTACTGTAATGACTATGCCCATCCACTGATGGGCCGCATTGTCAGGAAGCTAACACCCTAGTGCTATACAACACCCCATCACACAAGCCTCACGCTGCTCACACCGTTGAATGGTTTGGGGGGGGGGGGGGTTGGGATGCCCAGTGCAGGTTAAGACTTCTCTCACTCCAGCATCTAGCCTCATGGTCCTGGTGGTGTAAACCAAAATTTATATTTTCTTCTAGCTGCTTATGTTGGTGCAACATTGAAAACAATGTACAGTGTTAGTGTTGTATTGCTTATACATTTCACTGATTCTCTACTACAGATATACACAGTGTGGTGGTTCAGTTTTAAAGCATTGTACTCGTGTTTGGGACTCAAGTTTGATTCCTGGTCTAACGCTATCACTTAAGTTCCCTGATTTTTTTTCTTTCTCACTACAGGTGAAAGCTAGGATTGCTGTTAAGTATACGTAACCTATGATCGCTTCTATCCTTGTTCCCAATTATCTTAGTCTCTGATTTAGTCTCTTATGACTTTGCTTTTGTCGACATTTTAAGCCCTACTTTTTACATCGTGCAAACATATTGTACGGTAAGGTGAAGTTTGGTTCCGAATGCAAAATACTATAATATACATATATTTTTTTGTAATTTGGTGTTATCTGTAGATATATTATTTTATTTTTATGTTTCAACATATGGTTTCAACAATAACAATTTTATCACAGACTTTAAAGTTTCATGCGTAATAGAAGGTATAGGTGGCTAAAATAATGTGTGTTGAAGTCTGTGTCTGTCGCAATAATGTGGCATGACATTTTCAGCTGTATCTTGCTTTGATGTGCAGTTGTCAATGCGTGAGTGGGACATCCCATACGATGAGCTGAGGATGGGTGAGCCAATAGGCACAGGCAGGTTCGGCACGGTGTACCGCGGAAACTGGCACGGGGATGTGGCCATCAAGGTACTCAACATGGACTACCTGGACGATGAAAAAAATCTGGAAGCCTTCCGGTTAGAGGTGCGTCTTAACCCTCCACGTAGTTGTAAACGGCATTATTTGGTTTAGGTGAAATTTAGTTCTTACTTTAGAAGTCAATATGCTAGTGTTTGTAGCACCAATACCAAAATTACAATATTTTTGCTTAATTTTCGTTTTCAGATAGATGTAAGTGTATGGAATACAGTTATGGTATATGTGGTTCGTGCTTTTAAAATCAATCTTCGAAGAAAAAAATTGCTGAGGGTTATTGCACACAGATTAACATTAACAATGATTGCACTAAGCGAGATGGCACATTTGTAACACATTGTACTCATGTTCGTATTTGGGACGACCCTTGTTCAATCCTCACTCTAGCCAACCTGATTGAAGGTTTACTGTCGTCTCCTGAAATCACTCCAAGCGAATACTGGGATGATTCCTTAAGAAATGCCTTGGCCAGTGCCTCTCTAAGTTTCTGTTCTTGTGTAATGTTGTGTGTAACCATCTCTAATGGCGTCACTTGTCAATAAGATGTAAAAGAGTACAGTACTAAAAAAAATCAATGATTGCCTCGCTCATTGCAAAGTTGGCATCACATTACTAAATGTTCCATGTAAGTACAGTAGAGTCCCGTTATAACGATGTATTATGGTTCCGGGTTCGGTCTTCTCCATAGCTGTATTCTCACTGAATTGGGCCAATTTTGATGCCCAAATCCAAAATAATCTGTTAAAGTTTCATTAAATATGAGTTTATACCTATTTAACAGGAAAAATCTTATTTTAATTAAATGATAGATTGATAGTTTATTTTAGCAGGTTGGCATGTGCTCTTTTCAATGATACCCATACAGTATTTTGATTCCGTCAAAACGAGCTGAAAACCTGGTAGCGCAACTTGGCTGCTGCAGCATTGTCTCACAATCAAGTTCTCGTTTGTCGCAGCTTCTCACGCCATGGCGGGTAGGCGGCCGCTGCGCCGTGTGATCATATGAAACCAAATAATAACAGTCAGTCATTTGATGTATATTTTCACATGCGACTTGCATGTGGTCCTGGCCCACAACATGATTGGCCTCTTATTAACAAGTTCACTTTTGCAACAATGCAGCGCTTTCAAAATACATTGTGTCAACTTAAATGAGACATTATCACAGCGATGCATATGTACAAACGCTGTGTTTTGTAAATAGTAACACTCGTAGTTATGATGTGAGGGGTTTGTGCGAACATATGAATAAAACAGGAATTATTTGTAGCCTCAAGCCTGCATGCGAGTCAAGACAACAGCGTGCGAGCATTTCAGACAGGCAGGCGTATGCATGACGTTGCCTCGTCTGCATTCCGACAACCCTCCCACCCCCCACCCTGTGGTCAAGCGGCTGCTTCATCCCTCTCTCTGCCAGCAGCCAACACCTTGCTCAAAGACAAGTGCACAGTTATATTCTTCGCCTGGAACTTAAGTTCGTGAGTCAGTGTCACTGGGCTGAAACTTAAGTTCATGCGGCTGTTTTTGAACAAACATGCATTTCTCCTGGGCCTGGCAATAATAAAGTTTATGCTCTCACCTGTGCACTATGCATTATTTGCGCGAAAATAAAGTGACTACAAACTACCATCATGTATACAGTATTCTATCTGTTACTGCATTACCATTTTACAAGCAGGTTCTTTTTACTTGGCCGAACTAGTGGAGTAAGGACAAGAAAAATATATGCTGTCTGCACTTTCTGTCAGCCGAGCTTGTGAGAAAGAAAAGTGTAACTGAGTAATTGTTATAAAAGTCTTAAGTTATGTAGTTTACACTCTTTGATAACATTATTGAATTTGTTCTTAGAAATGTTGAAGCGTGCGCGTATTTGTTATCTAACCATCTTTTTATCTTTGTTTACACATTTAAAAAAAAGTGTGCATCTTTTTTTTTTTTCTGTGATAAAACACTCGGGGCTGGTGCCAGGAATATGTATTCTTTTTTTTCTTAAGTAACAAAATTTTCTGCTGTTCCCAAGCCTAGAACATGTCCACATTGATCGCCGGTAATTAATGTCATTAGTGATGAGTTATCTCTGGCACAGCATCTCACCTTCACAAAGCAAGGAAGGTAACTTGCCCCCTCTCTTTGTCTAAAAATTTCACGTTGAGTGCCGAGTGGTTGTACGGGCAGCAGAAGCATCTGCCGAGTGGGCAAATGATCTTGTACTTAGTAGTGAGATCCAGTGTTCCTTATGCTGCTCATCTCGAAAAATATCATGTCAAAAATCAGTGTTCCAAATGCTACGTAAGCCGTTAATTATTGTCGTAATCTTCGTAATAAAAAGTTGTAAGTAAAAATCGTTATCAATAAGCCAAAGAAGAAATTACAAGTTGAAGTTGGAAGCACATTGACCGCAAATGACTACAGAAATACAGAATCTTGTCACATTGAAAAGGACACTACAGTATTTTATTTTTAAAGAAACACACTTGCTTGGATGGGTAGACAGTTGAATTTTCAAGCCGGAAGAACATTTTGGAGGCCGCTGAATGATTAGCGGTACAGGGAATGACTGTGATAGGGGTTAGTTGTGTGTGGTGTAGTTACCGCAGATAGCAAAAACACACTTAACACTGTCATGAAACTCGCCGCAACCCTGCTTAGCACAATGTCGCCAAAGTTGTTTCGGTGGATAAAATCAGAATTTGTCTTGGAAAATCTTTGTGATTTTTTGTTGATTCTTAGACAAGACCTCGTTATAACCGTCTTCTTGCTATTACTGTGTGCGCTATTAGGGGATTCTACTGTATTTTTTCTAATTTGTAGACAGGAGTTTCAAGGTATTATCAGATGTACATAATTTATTTTATTTTAAATATTTTATGAACATTTTGTAGCAACTAATTTTGGTTTATACCAACTGCACAATTAAACATGATAATATGCAGAAACAAGAAGTGATAGGTAATTTTTTTGTATTTGCCTACATACTTTTGGCTAAGGTTCAAAATTGAGCAGAGAGATTGTGTCAGGTGTAGTAGTGTCCAGTAAAAACATAAGAATTGCAATTTTTTGTCAAATAAATATACTGTAGAATGGATGGGAATTGGACAGCTAGGCTACTAATTACATCTTAATATTGAGGTAGAAACTGGCCCAAGTACTCACAGGTAGGTACTAATGGATAGACACACATACAGAGTTAAACAACACATTTCTTCTCGGGGATGTGTGACCGTGACATTTCACTGGCTAAGACAGCATATTACAGGTAGTGAGCAGAAACACACTGAAGTATGGTGGACAGGATTACTGTAGCTAGCAAACATAGCAGCTGGAAGATGAACAGAACAGAGTAGTGGCTGGAGATTTAAGTTTAAATATGGATGAGTTATCTGATGTACAGTTTGGGGTTTGTCTGAATTTGGTTACATATTGATGGGCTAATTGCCATCGCCTTAGTTCAGCACAATTGTCATATGGTCTGGTATTGTAGCAGCAGTCAAAGTGTAAGTTGTGCATGACTGCATGGGCTGCAACTCACTTCTCTTGCTGTTCAACATCATGGCCACTTACTGCTCTTTTGCTGTCAGCCGTGTGGCCTTTCATCCTCTGCCTGAGTGTGCTGTTAGGGAAGGCCTATATACTCTGCACCACAGTGGGTACACAATATTTTTAGTGGCACATTGTATTTGCCGTGGATGGTGTATGTTTTATTGGTGATTTTGCTGTTGAACAATGTGGAAGGCTGGTGGATAGCACAGCAGCCACAGTGAGTGGCTTTTTAAAGAGTGTCCCTACATAAATGAGACCTGGGCAAGCGGCTGATCTAGTCTAAGAAGGCGCACTGAGGGGTGGAAACCAAAGGGTGACAGTGACTGCAGGGGAGTATTTGCGAGTATAGAATACAAAAAGGGATAGAAATTATGAAAACTATCTTCGATTTTAGTTGGTTTTCTCACAAAAAAAAATAGTACTTTGACGCATTGCCGGCGCGTCTATTAAGATTTCTAAGCTCGCCTCTTGGTAGAACAGGGTAGGCCTCACATATTTATCTTCTGCCCTGCCAGGGCGATAAATTAAGCAATAATGCATGTGTTGACAATAGGAGTGTTTTTCTGTATGTGTGATAACGTTTTGTCAATGTAACAAATATTATGTGCGCAGCATAGATAAAAAGGCTGCGTGGACTCAGGATAAAACAAGACCCAGGACTAATGAAGGAATATCTGCCACTGTCTTCTGTATTGTAAATAAAACAACCTTTTTTATGTAAATAATCAGTACTGTTTTTCAACAGTGTATTTTGTATATTTACAGCAACACGGGCAGAGTCATGTAAGCAGTTGTATTATAGAGTAAATTTCAGGCTAGGGGGTTTTGTAGTGCACGCAGGATGGCGCCACTGCAGGAGCAGACAGCTCCAGACGGCCAGGCGGCCATCTTGATAACGGTACTCTGGTCTCCCGGCCAGGTATACAAGGGCGTGCATTTGCCAGTGAAGACAAACAGTCTAGGGTTCGGGTCACTCCTTTGGGTTGTGGTTTGTGTTCTACCACCGAAACTCGCCAGGCTGCCTATCCCCCAGGGTTGTGGTTTGTGTTCTACTACCGAAACTCACCTCTCCTACCAAAACTTGTTCCCTTTTGCCTAGCGCAGAGGAACCCGAACCCTAGCTCAGCGAAAGTATTTCGGAACACGCCCAGTACTAGTAGTCGTGGCCGGCACGGGGCGCGCTGCTACGGGAAATGGAATCTGGAAACGGGAAACACGTAGCTCCCTGTGAACACTTGTGTAGATAAGCAGATCTTGTGAAGTAGTAGCTTGCAATACAGTATTTGTGTAAATACAGTAAAACTGTGGAAGGTTTGTCAACTGTGACCAGTGTAAATTCTATGTAAACTCAGTGACTTGTAACTGTGACTAGTGTAAATTCTATGTAAATTCAGTGACTTGTAATTGTGATCCAGTGTAAATTCTGACGAATCAATACATACTGTGCAATCCTACTCCCTCGTGTGTTATTGGAGAATGAGTGAGAGTAAATTCATATATCCCCAGAGGAGAGATAGGCTCTCGAGGGTCATAAGAGGCAGCCGCTCAGGAGCGCCACCAAGCAAGTCAGGCTACTGCTAGTCCTAGACTAATACCCTCTCTGGTAAAAGGTTCTGGATCAAGTCCTACTCTGATAACTCTGCCAATTGTACGGGGTGTATAAATGTACTAGAGCCATCAGGCATTCAAAGGGCCAAAAATGCTTTAGCCAAATCTTAAGAGACATTCAACGACCCACCCCGGCTCTGATAGCCCTATAAAATCTCCCGAAAGGCCGCCACTGCTCCACCAGCGCGTCTAACAACTAATCAACAAAGCGAAGACAGAGCCTCAGCCACCCGCCACCGCAGTCTCCAAAAGTATGCAGCAGCTGCTGCGACATTTGTTTTAGAGGTGAGTGGATTCAGCCTCCCCTCCCCCCTTTTTTCCCCAAGATTCGTTGTCTGTCGCCTCCCCTGCCTACACTGCCGTCAGGAGAGAGACTAGTGGTCCTCTGTTTAAGAAGCCACTCTCTTAGGCAAACAACTCTCTCCAACCCACAGGGGATCATCTCTACCTGGTTAGCCGCTGCCACCACCCTGTGGGAAATATATTATCACTCAATAGTAGGGCGGTGCGAGGGAGGTAAGACCAGGCCAGAGTCCTTAAGTTGTGCCAGGCCGGCGATAGGACAACATAGGGGTTTGAATACAGATATGTATTCACAAAGGATGCATTTAGGGTACTACAAGTAAATTATTGGTTTAATTGAAGAATATATATCAAAACCGAATATGGCTATATTACAATACGTATTTATCCATGTGCCACCCACCCCCATGTAAGACCCGCAACCCATATTGTCAACATACTCTCTTGAAAAAAAAATTTTTACATTACGTATTTTGTTTCAATTTAATTTACTTTTGCGTAAAAAAATGCAACGAAATTACCCCAGAAGTATAAATACTGCGTAGCACTACACACAGCATGTTGGAACAAAGATGGCAATGGCTGGCTGCACGGAACACGGGTGAACGATCCATGGCAACGTATGCTGCACTATGTTAACTACAAGCCGGAACCAAAGAGCGCGCTGTACTGTGGCACATTATGACGGAGCCAATAAACACTATCTCGGCCTCCACGCTGTTTGTGCGTATGCCGTGCATAGATGCTTGTTCGTAGGGCCAAACAAGTCAAATAATTCATCAATCATCAGCGTAGTAATATACAGACGTTTTTAGAATAAAACAATACACGAAATTGTATAAGTACAACTCGTCGGCACTGCAAAAATATTTTACATGTCCGCACTTAAATTAAGTATAAAACTTTTGTTGATGTCGTACTTCCTACCCGCAGCACGATTGCCAATTGAATAACTTTCAACTTTTCACTAACAGTGAATGATCACAACCGTTTAGCACTAATTTTCACTACCTAAACACGACCCCTAGCGGTAATGCGCTGAATGCGCGTAGGCGATAGAGGTGTTGGTGACGGTGGTGCTGGCTTGGCACACGGCCCGGCGCTGCCTAGATTGCTGGAGTTTGGCACATCAGGGATGTGGCTGATGGTAATGCC
The DNA here is from genome assembly GCA_003012365.1 of Medauroidea extradentata. Classification (NCBI taxonomy): domain Eukaryota; kingdom Metazoa; phylum Arthropoda; class Insecta; order Phasmatodea; family Phasmatidae; genus Medauroidea; species Medauroidea extradentata. Next base: position 14,140 of record PNEQ01011761.1, on the reverse strand, counting down.
GGCTTTGTGTATATTTACATCTAATAAGCTACAATCTTATGTTATCGTGTATATACTTATATTTCGTTTGTAATAAATGCTTATGGTAAATCCCATTTTTTCCAGGCCTCATTTTTCAACCGAAATCTTAATTTATGTGTATGACCTGCACTCCAGCTTTTCAATTTGGTTGTTTGGAATAAATGTGCGGGTGGTACATGGGTAAATACAGTATTTTGCTGAAACCCCAATTTTTGTAGTTGTATAGATATTCCAGTATCAAAACTTTGACTGTAGTAACAAAGATATGACTTTAGTAATTGCTTTGTCGCAATCTGCCCTGAAGGGGTCAGTGAGCTTCTGAAGGAAGCTGAGATCTGTGGCAAACCCGGGATAGTACAGTCCTGGGGTGAAGAGCGTGCATACAGACTTGTGGACAGAGGCGTATTCGTTCCACTTACTTTCAAGTAGGGTGGTGTCCACTCACCTAAAAAAGTTCTCGTAGTAGGCGGCACTTCTTTGCGGAGAGCCGTCTGGGTTCCTGCTGGGCCTCTCCTTTCAGCTGGGCGACTCATGAGTGAGGTGCAGTATCCGGCTTGGGTTGCTTTTTTATGGAACTAATCAGAGGTTTAGCCCACCGCCTGATTTCTCACAAAGCTCGGCTCAGGTTATCGAGCCTACGCCGAGGAGGCAGATTCACTAGTCCATGAGAGTGGTATTGGTGGCTGAGGACTTAAAAAGAAAGAGGTTTCCCTTGTAATTTCTGGGGAGTTGATACTGCGTCTTGGGTATAGCGGCTCGTTCTTTCTGTTCGTCCAGTGACAAGACCTGCTCAGGGTCAGTGTTAATACCGAGCATGTGGTCGTCGGACTTCGGAAAGATAGCACACTTAAATAGTTTTTAAAATTTTATATTCACGAGTCTTGTATTTACAGTTTCACACTTTTCAGTGATTATAGATATTTACAAGTTTTACTGGCTTTCACTGATTATCGGCAATTACAAGTTTTACACAGTGCACAGAAATTAATATCACACAATTCTTTCTACAACCGCGTGGTCTCAGAGCCTCAGAATAAGCACACAACTTCCGCTGTGTAACTATTGGGGTAACTTCCGCCGCGACTGGGCATGTTCCCTTTTATTCCTGTGCTTTCTAGGGTGGTCCGAATCCCCTTAGGGCAAACCTGAAGGAACTAGTTTGAGGTTGGCGGGCAGGATGTAGACTGTGGCTCCCTGGATCAGATAGCAGTCGTGTGTGGTTTTTCAGGATAAGAATGGAGTGCCTAGAAGAGGCCAGAGAGGAAGACGGGACCTAGACAACTGACTTACTGGGGCAAAATGCCCTTCTTATATACCCCAGAAAGGGGTGGAAAAATACAGTTAGTGAGTGGTACTGCGGCCGTCTGTTGCTGCAGGTATGCCATACCAACACTCATGCATTTCTCAGCGAAAACAAAACTACTTCCACACGTACAAACTTCCCCCCTGCACTGCGTATTTTTCCATGTTGCTGTTAAAAATAAGATTCAAACCCACAAAATGTACGTAAACACATCATTACTACATTACTATAGCAGGAATTTAACAAAACGCATGTTATTCATTTACTGAATGTCTCTTATAGCACGTGGCTCAAAGCATGTTTGTTTACATGGCCGCTTTGTTTACAGATTCTTTTATGCGGGGATATTTACGTTTTACAATTCTCAAAATCCTGAAACGCTTTTATTTTGGTGACGGAAAACATAATTACAGTTACAAAAAAATTCCTTTCTTCAAAACTGTGGCAGCACTGGCATAAATTTAACAGGTAAGCCCCTTTTATATGTTGTTCCGGTACGCCTAACCTAAACGTATAAAAAGTGTCGGGACGAGCTTAAGAAATATTACCAACACTACAGAGTGCGTCAGCTTAAAAAAATTGTACTGTTGTAGCTATATCATTGTTCAAGAAATTGGAACAAACAAATAATCCTGAAATGGTGTTAATTTATTAACTAGGGACGCTCCTTAAGCAAGAGGTTAGTATCTTCACTACTCACACATAACCTGCGTATGAGCCACCCAGGTTAGTTTTCAAACAACCACTCAAGCTCCGCAACAAACTTGTTTGCCCAAAATTTAAACAACTCTGCAAACAGTACTGCAACCACTACTCACAGAGGTTCCAAACCCTTGGAAATAGTCCCCACTGTGGCTGCTGTGCTATCCACCAGCCTTCCACATTGTTCAACAGCAAAATCACCAATCAAACATACACTACAACTGTGCCACAAAGAAATATTGTGTACCAGCTGCAATTTAAATACTGTGGTGCATAGTATGTAGGCTCACTACTAACACGTTCAGGCAGAGGATGAATGGCCATAGAGCGGACACCAAATGGGCAGTAAGTGGCCATGATGTTGAACAGCAAGAGAAGCTGGTTGCAGCCTGTGTAGTCTCCTGCAACCTTCACTTGACTCCTGGTACAATACAAAAGTGGTGAGAGCTCTTGGACCATCTAAAAATAGTGCTGAACTCAAGCAATGGGAATTAACCCATCAATACATCATCTAATTCAGTCAAACCTTGAACTCAACTTCAGATAACTCATCCATACTTAAATTTAAATCTCTCACCACTTTTCTGTTCTGTTCATCTTCTGGCCACTAGGTTTGCTAGCTACTGTCATCAGTTTGTTTCAACTCACCGCCTGAAGAAGCTGGATCAGCCAGTTAAACTTAGCGCTCGTGCATCTGCAAGAAGAAATGTACTATTGTCCAGCTTTGTGTGTTTCTATGTACGAGTACGTACGTGTGAATTCTTGTGTCCAATGGGGAACATTCACATTTCATAGAAATGTCTAGAACTGCTCGAGATGCTCTTTTATACACATATAAACGTAACTATTAACTTTTTATCCCGTGTAAATCGGTAAGAATTGAGTTATTTGGAATTAAAATTAGTGATTTAGCCGGGCGTTATCACGTGACCGCGAAACGCTTTCTCACTGGTCTGACGTCACACCTTAGTATCCGCATCCGCGCTCCGGCTGCGCTCATGGCAGACAGAGGCTATAAACGATTTGTTTATTGAACTTGCGGGAAGAAATGGGCTTTCTTTAAAAGCACAAAGTGATAGTCTGCCCCGAGTTTACTCTGATATGATACAAGACTATTTTAATTCCAGTTACGTCATTGGAGTGGAAAAGAAATGAATTAAATTACAAAGGCAAGTTACTCATAGTTTATCGGTACATTATCGACAAGTAACATAAAACGTACATGTGAGTAGTCATACATAATACGACACTACTCAAAATGCTGTACTAGTATGATAAACAATTGTGTCGCAGTATAATTAAGTACCAGTACTGAAAACCATAACCGTTCGTGGTTTGCGTTACGGCCGCGCCATTCATGACTGTAGGAATGTTACATGGAAAACTGAATATTTTACGCGAAAAAACGTACTGCAGACATTGTTTGCCTGTAGTGACATACTGTAAATCATATGTGAATCAGAAATATTCTGGTTCTTTTAATTACCGTAGGCCTACCTTGAAGTTACGCTACCGTCGCAGGCACACTCACCCATTGCTGGTGGCCGCGGGCGCAACTTAACCGGTAGGGCTATTCCAGCGGCCGCCACGCGAGTACCGTTCTTGCGGTGCGGTGACAGCACTCGGCCCATTTAGTATCAAATACAGAATGTCCCGAAAATACCTTTTGATATTAACACAAGTTAAAATATGCAACAAAATAAGACGAAAACATGTTGTGCACTATCCACTTAAACTCAATATTAAGGGCGTTATGATAAGTTAAAGATGAACGTTTCAAACCGTATTTTCCCAAAATATGGGAAACTACACAACATACAAAAACAATATTGTCAGCATTGCTTAATGTTATTGGGATCTTCAAACCAACAGAATATGGTGCTTGATATAGGTGGTGCGGGATAAAGTGAGCACTTGAAATAGCCCTGCTAAAGTTCTATTTCCAGCCAACTCGTATATTTCCGCACGTAACGGCTAACAACGGGCATGTCTAACCTCTCTGAACACTTAACTTGATGTTTGCGCAAGTACAATACACTGTGTAGTCTGTATACAGTTTATTTTAAAAAATTATTAATAATATAAAATACAATTATGTCGATTTCGGTTGAGTTTATTTCTATATTGTTGTATTTAAATAGGAAAATACACGGAACTACATTGAGTAATTTCGCTGCCAACCATACAAGCAGTAAGACAACTATAGTTAATGTTAAATTATACACAGCCGCGGCTAGTGATATTTTTCAAAGACCTATACCTTCCACCCTTTGGAAAATAGCAGAGGTGGCTACCCTCTAATTAAATACAACTGATTTTACCATCAGGTTTTCTCTATATTTTTGAAGGTGGTTTGTTGAATAATGTTACCAGTGTAACAAAAAAGGTGCTCCTGTTGCAACTGTCTTTTTTATATATAGAATATCTGCTTGCGTAAAACACAAATTAATTCAAATGAAAATTTTGCTCAATAATCAAACATTTTATAACGTGAGCAAGTAGGCTACTATAACTTTGTGCGACTGTCCCAATGTTGGAGTGTTGTGACCATGTTTAATTGTTGGTAAAAATGTTTTAATTAGGGTTGTGTTTGAAATTGTTTTGCTTATACTTCAATAGCTCTATGACTACAGTACTGATAAAATATTTCCCATTATCTTGTTTAATAAAATGAGACAATCTCCAACCTGTCACCAGAAAAGAAATGGAATCAAAGAATGGAAAAGTAAAAACGTAAGTATAGAATGAAGCACATACTAGTATGTACAAAATAGAAGAAAAACCAACATAGGCCTACCGTATTTTGATTTTGCATTACAACAATATTTTCAGTTGTTTTTTAAACACTGATTGGTGTGTTCCTTTTCATTTGTGGAGTTCTTTAAACGGTTTGACAATAGTGTGACTACTGCATTCAATTTCAAACTGTTATTTTCCATGTCAAATGTACAGTATAAAAATTGCAGTTATTTGGCAAACATTCGTGCAGCCTTCAGTGTCATAAAGGAGGTGGCCTATTTAAATGAAATTAATTGTGATGCTATGCAAATATAAAGATAAAATTAATCTAACTAAATTATTGTTAATATTTCTGTCATCTTTTTACATAATATTTTTTTCATTTACGTTTTATTTTCAATGTTGAAATAACATCATAATGTGCGCCAATATACACGTGTTTTTTTTCTTTTCAAATTTATTTGCAATAGTTCTTTGGTCAATGTGTGAACTTGGATAAAAAATAAACTACAATAGGCCCACCTAATATAAATACCTACAAATGATTTAAAACTATTTAATAAAGTCATTCCCGCTCGATGTAGACTGACGTAACTCGCATTTAAGGTTAGTCCAAATGACCTCATGATGAAAGTTTTTTAAGAAATTGTGAATTGCATAACACGATTTCAGTTTTTTTTTTTTGTGAAAATAATTATCAAATAAGTTACATTTATTTACTTCAAAATTATCTTCACAGATAAAAACAACTGATTTCGGTGAAACATCTTCATACCATTGGCGAATGGCGTTGAACCATTTCTTTCGTTTACATGTATCTTGCAGGACGGTGATGAATATTTTGTCCAGTGTTGCAGTCGAAGTGCTTGTGCACTGAGGTATTATGACCCGTTTAACGTTTTAATGATGATGTACTTTCTTATTTTCCGTTCCCATGACGTTAAACTATACCCACTGGGAGTAAACTACCGCCGCGATCCATGTAAACACAGGCGGGGGGGCGAGCGCGTACTAAGGTGTGACGTCACGAGCGGCTCAGGCGGCCAGCCGTGTTTTGGCGCGCTTTCAAACTGCGATATTTTCATTTGGTCATAACTTTCGCATTTTTCAACTTAGAGCTGCGATACTTTGTATGTATGATATTTGTACCGAACTGGCTGTGAAACCATCGTCAGAAAAAAATGTGAATGTTGCCCATTGTATCTCAATATTAAGATGTTAATATATTGTACAGGTGGTTCTAGGGAGCTAATTTTAATTATTTGTTCTTCTCTGTAGTTGCAGTCATATTTTACTGGCCATGGAGTATTTTTTCACAGAGTAGTTGTACTTTACTGTTGTCCAGCTCTAATTTTTAACTAAACTATAATGTACATACATATGTATTTTAGGCTTGGAAAGTGGCCACAGTTTTTCTATGTATTTATAATAATCATTAGAGTGACTAACCAATAGTCAAATAAATGCCGGTAGTTAAAACTCTTTATCTTTTGAATAAATATGTTAATCGAGTTTAATAGTATTGTCACAGAGAATTAAGATGTTGTGTATGACATTGCAGGTGGCAACATTCCGCAAGACACGCCACGAAAACTTAGTATTGTTCATGGGGGCATGCATGAAGCTGCCGCGGTTGGCGATTGTCACCAGCATGTGCAAGGGCATGACATTGTACACTCACATACACCTGCGTAAGGACAAGTTCAATGTCAACAAGACCACCAACATCGCCCAGCAAATTTCGCAGGTACAGGCATCCTTCCTTTCTCAATCCACACACATTGTATGCGGCTTTCAACTTGAAACCGTTACTGTGTACTCAATGCCACTTATAGGTGTCAGTTTACTCTTGACTGGGTTGAATGTAAATTGTGTAGTCTTTTCACAAGTGTTTGTTATTTTGTTTGAGAGTGCAACATAAACTTTGGTCTGGTTTAATTACTTACTCAAGCATATTTAACTCTGCGGTTTGTTAATGCAGGTATTTGTGAACTGTTGTTGCTCTGTGCACAAGATTTTGAAGAATGATTTTTTACTTAAGTAGTGCGGAACATGCAGTTTATTGGACCTCTTTTTGTATACATTTTTACTGTATGTAGAAGTGTGAGTTTAAACTTGAATTGTAACTGTACAAGATATTTTTATACATAGCATGTGCTGTATTCATTCTTAGTGTGTTGTGCAAAATGTGTAGACAGTTGAACTACTGTGTGAGCATGCCTTTAATATAGTTCTTGTTCTTATAAAGCTTCCTTTATTTAATATGAAACTTTTATTACTGGTACTACTTATTAACATCTCAGACTATGTTGGGTGGTTGTACAGGTTTATGCCTTACTAAATGCACTGATACGAAAATCTGTTTCTAACCATTTAGGTCACAATAAATGTTAGAGGATACGTACTTTTTTGGGTAATTCACGGTGTAAGTACTGTATGTTGGTACACATAGAAGCCACAGGCTTGATGGGCCTCCATTCTAGTCCAAAATAGATTTATTTTTAAAATTTTGTGTTTTCTTCCAGTAGAAATATGTATTATTTTATTTATACAGAAGTTTTTCATACACAGTATTATTAAATTTGTCATCTTAGTTATGAGTATTTTGTTTAACTTTCTTATTACAGTATCTACTATATTTAAAAGTCCTGCCGTCCGCAGAGCTCTGGTGTGGTCAAGGATAGGGATTCCCATGTTAAATTATACTCGGTGGAGCTTAGTCACGTTTTGTGTTACCACTTTTGGACAAAGACTAGTTTATGCATTGAGATAAGAAAAATATTGCTACGGAAATAAAATTACAGAAAAAAATTACGAATAGGTGTTTTCAAATGTTTTTTTTTAGAGTAAAAATTCTTAGTCAAAGTATTAAAGGTAAAGAAAAAATCATCCTAGAAGGTCCTATAGCAATGTGGGTCATACTGGAATGATCCAAAATGTCTGTAGTGGCATATATGTCAGTTCGACAGATACTGAGCAACATCTTGACGCGCCACGGGCGCATCGCCTCTATTGAGCCTCCTCATGGTCCTACCGACCACCCTACCCCCTTCCTTTTCAACGTCACAAGCCCTGCCGGCTGGCCGGCTGCTAGACGTGCTGCCGCCGCCTGTAAGCAGGCAACCTGCCACGCACCACAGTGCGTGAGAGGCATTTCCACCCCCCTGAGTATCTTGTGGCCCTGGAGCGAGCGTACCATCCTGCGCCTCCCGGCCCCGGACTGCGCAGATAAGCTATCACCGCCACTCCTCCCCTCCCCCGCTCACCCTGGCTAGCAGGGTATATAAGGCGTGTAGAGAGCAGAATCGGGCGTCAGTTCCGCCAGTTCGCCAGTGGCCCGCGGCCAGATGCCAGTTCCGCGACGCGCAGCCTACCAGCGGCAGCCGTCATCCGCACACGCAGTAACCTCACGATGTCCGAGTCTCGCCCAGTCTACCGCGCAAGCCGCAATACTGGAGGGCAGCCCTCGCCCTTTTCGCCGAGTCTCATTTAGTGTTAGGTGGCAGGAGGAAACTGTCGACAGAGGAAGTTACCTTGGGTACAGGCTGGGGCTGTGCATTGTTTATAATAAACACAGCTCCACCTTAACTCTGTTTGTCTGCTTCGCTCTTTTCTTTCCTGGCTTATTTTCCAAATCCCATCTTACACCTTTCCAGACTCCAACCCGTGACCTCTTGCCCCGAGGCCAAAGTATAATCAAAGTTAACTCTTTCGGCCCTTCCGGCCTTCCCAGAAACGTCCGGGTTCTTGCGTCATTGGTTAGCTCGCCGGTCTGGGATCGCCGGCGTCTCCAAGCGGCGTCGACCGATCGCAGCGACGGAGGGCGCCAATATGCCCCTTGCGTCATTCCGCAGCTCACCGACTGGGATAGTCGGCGCCTACCAAGCGGCGGCGTCGATCGCAGGAGGCAGAGGCTACCGATACGCCTCCTCGACGCCCTGCTTCACCAACAGCAGGCGCCAGGGCGCAGTAGCATTGGCCCCCTGGAAGCCGTGCCCAGAGTTTCCCCCGATAACCTTGCGAGTCAACCCCCTTAGTGCTCCACGGTTTGTTTCATTTTCTCTAGTTAGAATTGGGCCTCGAGGTGGGAAAGTCTTCCTCTCATTAATCCATTCAAGACAGTATTGCCCCACCTCCTCGCCCAGAGCCTCATCCTTGAAATCAAATAACCTCAACAACCTCAGCACCCGAGACCCCTCCCGTTAAGAGTCCTGTATACGGAGCCACAAGCACCCTGCTCCCAGGGTCAAACTAAGACGCCGAAAGGTAACTAAACCTTATCACCTCCAACGAGCGTCAAGTTTTCTTGGCTCACCAACGCGTGACCAGAGAAGTACTGTCAGGTCAGCTCAAGAACCAGGGAGCCCCTGAGATTAGGAGTCAAAGCAAACACTACATTGACTTCGGGGAGCCATCAGCCAAAACCCCATGGCGCCCAAAACCCACAACTAAACAATAGCCATGGCACACGCACCGCCCAACAGTTTAGCCAGCTTAGTAGTCTGCGCAGAACCAGATTGTGCAGGTACGGGAGAACTAAAAATTGAGTGCTCCCACTGCGGCCACGAATATCACTACCTTTGTTTAGGATGGGGGGACAATGACCGTGACCTTAATGGCCTTGAGTACCGATGCCAGCCCTGCAGAGAGAGGCAGGAAAGATGCGACCATCCAACATGCACAGGGGAAGGGAATGTAAGAATCGCATGCGACACGTGTCCCCGAACCTTTCACAACTTCTGCCTAGGGTGGAGAGACAAGGTCAGAGACCTGGCTGGCCTTATGTATATGCCCAACCTGCAAGGAGAGGCAACACCAAAGAATGAGGCCTCGATCTACTCAAGCAACTAGCCTAGCTTCTGGCCCAACAGAATTGGAGCCCCTGCCAGAATACGCGGGCAAACCTCAAGAAGACCCACTGGTCTAACTCCACACTTGCCACAGGACACTTGAACGTGCCCAGACACCCCCTGCCTTATGGGTAACGAAGGTGAAGTCACAGTTCCAAGGCGTAGCCGAACGCTGGTAGAAGAAATATGGGGAATATGTCACCAGTTGGACCTAGCTGGAAGAGAGACTTTTGAACCATTTTTCCGGACCCCAGATTATCGCAAGGCTGACAGACGAACTATACAGTACACACCAGAAACCAGACGAGGAAGCCAAGGTCTTCACCAGACACAAAGCCCTCATCCTGCAGAGAGTGCATCCCTGCCGTCCTGTACCGGAAGGCGAGCCCTTATAATCAGACTCCTTTTGCCAGCTATCAAGTCACACCTCCGCAACCCCGAGCCACAGACAATAGAAGAGCTGGTAAGACTGGCCAGAATTTGAGAGGAAGACATAGCCGAAAAGGCTAAAACCAAAGCAAAATGCAGGACCATCAGTCCGCCATCACCCGAGGGGGAAAGACGGAGGGTAAACCTACCCCCTCCACCATCAACTCAGTTGCCAAAATGCTGGCACTGCCCTGACAGACATTTCCACAAAGACTGTCCCATCTTTATAGCCAAACAGCAGAAAACAGATGCCAGCAAGACAGTTGCCCCTTCAAAATCTACGCCTGCAGCAACATTCCACTCAGTGAACCTGCTGAATGACCCGACAGGTACTGCAACACCTCCGCGGATCACTGTTCAGCTGGGAGAGAGAAAACTGAGGGCAATCCTCGACACCGCCGCAACGGCCAACTTTGTGCGAGCTGACGTGTTAACTGAAGCCCAGCAGCACAAAAAGCAGCCATCAAGTCACGAAGTCCACTTAGCCTGCCGCGACTTGGTGCTACACACCCTCGGACACATAGTCCTGCCCATGAAAGTCGAAGGAAACCAGGAGAGAACTAACTTCCTGGTTGTAGAAGATCTAGGGGAGGAACTCATCCTCGGGCTCTCCTGGCTTCAAAACTAACCATGCCCATATCGACTTCCCACACCGCAGTGTTTATATCGGTAGTTTGAGGCGGATAGCAGTAAGCTGGTGCAACTTGCACGAGAGGCAGGAGGAATCTGTGCGCCTACAGCAGCTAACGCTTCGGCCACAGGAAGAGGGACTACAAAGTGAAGAGCGGGAAAACAAACAACGGAGAAGGCGCCGCCGCCGGCAGCATGGCCCAATACCTTGCAGCCCGAGAGTAGCCGAAGATGCCCGAAGACGGCCGAGCGCACTCGCCCCTCCGCTCAGTCAACCCTCAGAAGCCGAAGAAGAAAGGTCGTGTCGAGCCTTCTCTCAGCGCCACCTGGCAGTGTCAAGCACCACATAAGTACATAACACGCCGCTCCCGACGACCGAGAAGCAGATGGCATCAAGGCCAGGCATCAACTCCGTCTTCGAACTTCAGTGCACCGTATGACAGGGTCATACACTATTCCAGAAGAGCAGTGAAAAGATTTCAAGACTCTCCAAGCCAGGGAAAACACACAGTTCCTGACGCACAACCAGCACGATCTCCGCCCAGGAAAACAGTCCAGCAGCCGAGAAGAGAGAGCATGCGCTCCCCTACTCCCCCTACATCCGCTCCAGAGCCAGTCACAGCGCAGTCCACGTCTGAAGCTCCACCCCTTGCGGGTCAATCAGCGCACATGGCTAGCCAGACTCCGCTCACACCGGCCGTTGCCATGGCAACCACTCGGCCACCAACTCCGCCCAGTAGAGCCACCAGCACCGTCGAGAGACAGCATGGCGCTGCCCACCATGCTCCGTCGGCTGACACGGTTCCACTCCAGTCCAGCACGCCACCCTATGTGCCTCCACAGCGCAGACAGACACAGTGGCGCCAGTGCCACGCCCACCTAGCCCAGCAGCATCGGCCATTCACGAGACACAGTGGATAACGCCGCCACCCTTCCGGTGGCCCACCACCAGTATAGACTCAGTGCGTAGTGCAGGCCAGTGCTATTCTGTCACTATCGCCAGCTTGGAGAGAGATGAATAGCTCAAGTGTAAATAGAGTAGAGAGTGTTAATGTAAATCTATACCTTTGTCGTTGTCTTTGTTATGTTTTTTTTTCTTTTTGTATAGTTAGCATAGGAAGTGTATATAGTTTGGCAGAAGTTAAGGTAGGAGTGAAAAAATTGTGTGCACCATGTGATCCCCTGAAAGCAGAGCAACCCTTAAGAAATATGCCTCAGGGATGAAAGCTTCCTCAGGAAATGTTTATGCTTGTTAACCTATCAAAGTCAGGCCAGAGGCATTTCTGTCCCCGCCCTCATACCCTGTACAGATGGAGGTGTAACAGTGTTGACATGTGGAAGGCGATAACCAAAGTATGGCGAAAGTGGTTTTTCTCTGTAAAATGTATGCATTGGTAAGTTTTTTTTTTTCAGGAGGACTAGCAGAGCAAAAATTTGAAAGCAAAATGAAAATGTTGAAAAGAATGTCAGTTATGTGAAAAACAACCTGTTGTAAAATACCTGCATTTGTCATAACACGTAAATGTCCCTCAGACTTGCTGAAAACAGGCAATAAGCCATGAATGCTTTCATGTAAACACCCAGAGAACTGAGCCAACCAAAGACTTGCAGATGATACAGGCTCCAACAAAGCTAAAAGGGTGAGATTGTAAAGTGATGAAAATGTGAAATTTTGTACCAGTGTAACCCCAGTCGAGTAAGTACCCAAAGGTAAAGAGGTAAACCTATCTACGCAGGTAGTCACATAACACACACGCCAAAGATAATCTAGTTATTCTTTTAGCAATGCATTTACGCTAAAGAAGTTTAAGAGTCCAGTAGCATATGTACCCTGTAAATAAACCCACTGTAGATAGCTTTGCAACCCCCTTAAGTTAAGGTTTAAGTATCTTGGAGTTTACTTAACCTTGCCACGGATTGTGATTTTATTTATTTTTTAAAGTTTGTTACAACCATCTCGGCCAACAGCCCGTGTACCACAGTTCCGTTCCTGAGGGCATAGGAGTCATGCTAGTCAACTTTACGAGCCCGATTTTTTGTTGCAAAGTACACTAGACCCTAGATTTTACGAATACTGACGGTTCCATTTATGACATTAGTAAAATCGCTACCTTCGTAAAATTGATTGAGGTCAATTTTGCCCCCAACCCCTTTACCAAATTTTAAAATGGCATTTTTTCCGCAAAGTATATCCAGTGGGATCTCGATTTTTGTTGCGTTTTGCGAGAAAGTAAGACAAGTTGTCATCAAAATATAAATTTATATCACAAGACTGACGTCTTCCGATTAAAATGGTACCCCTGAACGGTAAATATGACCGACCCGTGTCCTGGAGAAAAAAGAGAGAAAAATAAACACAAAGCACCGAGTGTCTTCTTGCTAATACATAGTCTGATATCCATGGTGTTTCACACGAAAAATGGCAAATAATAACTTCAATTTATGTTTGTATCAATAGACAAACGTCTTCCAATTAAAATCACACGTACGAACGATCGATACCACCAATCCATATCACAAAAAAAAAAATAAAACACCAAGCACGGATGCCTGCTCGCGCTCGTGTAGTCTTGATGTCCGTAGCATTGCGTGGAAAAATAAACCTAAAAAAGTTTACAAGACTCTTGTCAAAAGAAACTAAAATTGGTGTTGCACGCAACATTTTTTCGGAGGCCGCCAGGCTGGTGTGCTATCCTTTGCAATACGAAAATAATGAGAAAAAAAATCAAGTGAAGTTTGAAGACAAGCCTTTGTGCTGGACTATGTTCGGTACTTGTGCCCTTTTAACGATGGCACGCCATGGCAAGAGTCGAGTTGATGCAAAAACGGCGCCGTCAACGAGTCTTAACTTAGTCACTTATGCCGTTCTTACCCGTTGCCCAGTCGTGTTTATTTTCAAATGGTCGACTGGCAGATGTGTAGTGCTGATAACGCGTCCCACCCTCTTTCTTTGTCTTGCTTCTAGCTTGCAGTCACGCACGCATATGTACACTTATGCTCTCTCTCCCTCTTCCCCACCCACCACTGCCACGGGCTGAGTATTCTCATGCAGACAAAGGACAAGTACGTCACGGAGAATTTTCATTAAGCCGATGCCCTGACCACAGCGTCAGCGCCAGAAATCCAACAGCCTGGAGGAGATTGCAACTCAAGAAGTTTCTCAATTCACCAGCAAAATTTAATAAACTACTAAAAACTGCCAAAACTCGAAAAATAACATACAAGAAATTTGATTATTTGTCATTTTCAGTGGTTGGGTGCGGGTAGAGGTGGGAATACGAGAAATCCTTTGGTGCACATGGTAATAGAGATTATCTTTGGCATTATATAAGCGTGAAAGCGAGCTGATATAGGCTAGGGGAAGGAGAGGGTTTCGGGTTGGATGTCTGCACGATATTTTTCCATCAAGGAGGGGGGGGGGGCGAGGATATAGATTGAAATTTCTTGGGAAACGCATTGCAAGTTG